>BPLS01026635.1:1673-21515 GCA_019656275.1 Rhododendron kiyosumense
ATTCATCTAGGGTTTACCCCACCATATATAGCAGTTTCGAAGGATGCTCATCTCCCAGTGCCTGGAGCATATATGGCTGAGTGCTGTTAATGGCACCTCCGGTGTCAGGCCTCCTGGCACGGGCCCCCTTCAATTTTCCATTTTACCCCCGCTTCCCATGCGCTCTCTCTCTCTCTCTCTCTCTCTCATTTTATTTTTTGTTATAAAATTTTAAATGTTAATAACTTTTTTAACTATATTTTTTAATATATAAATTGTCTAAAGAGGTTGAAATTATGTATTTTTTAAATAAATTTTATATTTTTGAAATCTACTCAACGAAACCTATCAAACAAGTCTAACATTGAATATGAAATAATGTGTTTAAATTAAATGATTTTTTTGGGCCCAATATATTATCTCTTTATTTTTTTTTTTTTGTCCTTCATTTTTTTTTCTCGTAGTCTTTTTGAACATTTATGAATGCCGTTTATCTGGCTTGTAGACTTTGATCGTCTAAGTTAATGCATGATTTTCTGCTTGACCCAAAAAAAAAAAGATATTTATACTACTGAATAAGCAAGAAAAGCCTTTTTTGTCCTTTCACATTCCATTCCCAGTCAAGTACCGAAGTACGTACAATCATAATTGTATGTGCTTGAATTTTGTAGATAGGCACAGAGAGGTGAAACAAATGCAGGGGAGAGAGAGAGAGAGAGAGAGAGAGAGAGAGAGAGAGAAGATCGAGAAGATGATGAAAACGGCTTTGGGATGGAGTTTTGTCACGATTTTCTTCTTAATGTCAGCTTTGGAGTGCAGTACCAGCCATGCCCAAGGAGGTCGAGCACCTGCGATTTTTGATGTAACGAATTAAGGTGCGGTTGCAGATGGCAAGACTGATAATACCATGGTAAGAGATGACGTTTTCCTAGTGTATTCGTAATCTGATTTATGACCTCTTTTTTTAACGGCGAATCTGTTTTATGACTAATTATTTTGTGTTTTCTTTGGGCTAATTTTCACAGTTTTTTTTTTTTTGATCCGCAATTTTCAAAGTTATTTGCATGATCATGTAGCATTTTTCCCTCACACATCTAAGCCCATTTTTTCACTTCACCACCGTATTGTTCAAAACTTTGGGCACTTAACCTATATGAATCTGAAATAATATTCCATTGACGCTGTTAACGGAAATTGGTAAATTACTTTTGGCAAATTGGTAAAAGTTTATTCTCCAATTTCTTTATTTAGTACTATATAAGATGGAGATAATTATCGAAATGGTGGTTTCCATACTGCAACGACTATTCGATCGGAGAGGGAGACAATCGGTTGCCATAGCAATATTGGACTTCTGAAATCTGAGATTGGACCACCTACTGTCGATGATTTTTCTTCTGAAATCTGAACAATCAATAAAAGGTTGTTTTTAACGATGAGCTTGCATGCTTTTGGGTCAATGAATCTGAGATTAGGATTCATCTTTTTAATTTAGTAGTACTACATTTCCATGAAAGTTTGCCAAATGGGTTTTTGTAGATGAGTTGGGGTTTCTATTTGTGATGTGGAATCTGGGTACAAGATGATTGATGGGTAAATATTAATTGCCCTAATTTATTTAATGGGTTCATTCTTTCTTTTTCGAATTTTAATTATTTTTTTTTAATCCCCGAATTTTAATTAATTTTGTATCAGATATTTTGGCCATACCCATATTCTTCCTTCATTATTGTTTTGGTATTTTTGCTCTTCTTTTTCAGAATTTTCGTTAGATTCATGTCAACTTTTTCAGAATTTTCGTTAGATTCATGTCAACTTTTTTTTTGGATTAGTTCTTCGTCTAGACGAGATGAATCTAGAAAGTAAAAATAGCAAACAAAAAAATTCATTGAAGATGAAAAAAGTTTAAAATGTGTTTTTTTTTCTTTAGTGTCGTCCTGAATGATTTTTTTTGAACTTCGTTCAATAGTTTTATATTTTTCTGATTCCTCTTATAGGAACAAATGATTAACCCCAAAAATTATACTATGAAAAACTAAACAAAACAATACAAAAAGTCAATAGGACCCAAAAACATACCAGGGCAAAAATTTAGGAAGAACTCAAATTTAGATTATGTACTGAGTCTTGAGAAAAGACATTTACAAAAAAAAAAAAAAAAGTAACAAAAGCTAAAATAGTTAATGTAAAACAAAATTACTTCCAACTAAAAAAAACATAACTAAATGAAATAAGTTATTGATTAAATTGCAAAAGAAAGAAAAAAGATTTCAAGAGATTGAGAGGTGAAGGCATGATGACTAATTATTTACCAACGGAAGGGGTTTAGTGCTATAACAAGTGAAGGGCATTTTTGTCTTAAAAATCATTTACCAACGGGAGGGGTTTAGATAACTTAAGTGGCCGAGTTTAAAGTATAAGGTGGCAAATTGAAAATGGGTAATAGTGGAATTATCTTATTCTTTACACGCCAGTGTAAACATTTGTTTTCTCTAAAATCAATTACATCGCGCCACGTTACAAAACAGTGGTTCCAATCAATAGAACATAGCGACGTGACGCAATATAATTGATTTTGAATAAACAAATATTTATATTGGCGGTATAAAGAATTTATTCTCTTTCTCAATATCATGTTTCGATGGTTGTGAGTAAAAACATGGGAAACAAGAATATGGATGACATTCTTTTTCTACTTTTGTATTTGGATGAGCAATCAAATTCCGTATTTGATCTGTTTAATTATCAGACTTTATTTTTTAGGTCTCTTAGTTCTAACCACTATATTCTAGTGATAGGAAAATAGTAATGTAATTCTATTGCACTTCAAGATTGTGCAAATAGCTAAGGCGCTTTGAGCATATACAGTACTTTCCAGATCGATTTGACGATCGAGGAACCACCAAAATATGGATCGGGCTCTTTAATTGTTTTGCGTTTTACATTCATAGTTTCTAAAGCCGTCGTGAGGATCTTGCAATGTTAACACAAATCTCTGTATGATTTGTTAGATACATAAAAACTAGCAAGATAATTAAGATAACACTTCGTATCCTTTTTGCCGGCCGAATTACTGAATAAGACGGGAAATAAATGAGTTTTTCTCTCTTTTCATTATATTCCATCATTTCTCACAAATTGCTCAAACCACCGCACTACAAGAGCCTCATCTACTGTGCACCACCTTTTCATCATAATATAAATGAATAGTCCATATTGCTAACACGTGATTTTGCCCCACCACTCCCTTGTCAAATAAAATCAGGGCACGACACCTATGTTTTAACTCTCAATACATTTTTTATATATTATTGTTAATGTACTAACACAAAAATAAATTTGGATATACATTCATAGGCCTTTTTAAGAGCTTGGAGCGGAGCATGCATGTGGAAAGGGAAGAGCAGGGTTGTGATTCCAAAGGGAACATACATGCTGAATTCAGTGATCTTCAGAGGCCCATGCAACAGCCCGATAGTATTTATCAAAAAAGGGGTAATGAAGGCCTCCACCGATCCTCATATGTTCTTTATTGACCATTGGATTCGGTTCCAATACATCGATGGGTTGGTGGTGGAAGGTGGTGGCACTTTGGATGGCCAAGGTCCAACCCTTACTGCAAGCCTCTTCCAGTTGTAAGTTTTTTTCTATGCCATTCTTTCTAGTTGATTTTCTTCGTTCGTATTCTCCTTTTACAGAAGAAAAGGGGCGACTTTACAAAAGGTGAAACATTCTTTTGTTCCAATTTTTTTGAGTAGCAGCATTCTTAAGTAGTTAATTGCATTCAAATAGGAAAACACGGAAGAGGACAAAACATTCCTTCTTGGTTTTGTGTGAGGTTAGATTATTTGTTAGGAGTTACTGGATGGGGAAAGTGATGAAGCAAATAAGGAGACAAATAACTGGTGTCCGTTCCGGTTTCTTCGAAAAGTAACTTTTAGAAAAGAAAGGTAATTTCAAACTCAAAAATCATGTGCTTACGCAAATAATTTGTCTATCAATATGGATTTTGTTTGATAAATCTCATTGAGATCTTTTAAACGGTGTAAAAAAAATTAAATTTTTTTTTTGTTTTCATTATATTTGAGCTTGAAATTACCTTCATTTAAAAAAATGATTTAAAAAGAAAGCGGAACGACACCTATTGTGTAACTGCAAGGCTTTTATGACCGTGGGGTGGTGTTCTGATATTTTACTATTCTGCCCTTTCCTTTATTATTAGATGCAAAGCGTTTGTAAAATGTAAATTTTGGAAAATTAGGGTTTGATATTTGAAGGTCAAAGAGCAGCCACTACATTTGCATAGAATATTGAACGATGATGCTGAGCCACTAATTCAAGGGCTATTCGGACAAAAACTCCTACCTGGCTTATTTTGGGCTTATTGGCTTATTGGTTTATTCCCAAAAAAGCCATTTGCTTTTACCCCTTCTGACACACACACCCTCCCCCGACCCCACCCCAGTGTTCCAAAAATACCCCCTGCCCCACAAATTCTCTAAACCCATTTTTTTTCTCCTGTATTTAATATTTATATCTTTTTTTCTCTTTTAGTTAATATTAAATATTATTTCCATGTTCCGATTTTCAATCCGGTTCAATCGGTGCAGAGATCTTGTTTTTTCTTTAATGATCATAATGAATATTTGGCTCTAAAACTTTTCAACGAGCACCCTAAAACTTTTTATTTAGTTTCAGGTTACTCTTAGGGTGTTCATTGAAAAGTCTTAGAGTGAAAAATCAATATGACAATTTAAGATAAAATGATCAGAAAAATAAGATATTTGCACCAGTTTAAACAAATTGAAAATTGAAACACTTAATTTTTTAATGATAATTTTTAATATATAAACTATGTAAAAAAAATAAGTGTTCCAATTTTTAATCCATTTGCACCGGTGCGAAGATGTTATTTTTGTGATCA
Source organism: Rhododendron kiyosumense (assembly GCA_019656275.1). Classification (NCBI taxonomy): domain Eukaryota; kingdom Viridiplantae; phylum Streptophyta; class Magnoliopsida; order Ericales; family Ericaceae; genus Rhododendron; species Rhododendron kiyosumense. The sequence continues at coordinate 6,577 of BPLS01026635.1, forward strand.
ATTCATCGTAAATGGTCGTAATGAAATTTTCGCTCTAAGGCCTTTCAATTTGCACCCTAAAAGAAACCTGAAACTAAATAAGAAGTTTTAGGATGCTCGTTGAAAGGCCTTAGAGTTAAAATTTTATTATGAGCATTAAAGATGAAATGATAAAAAAAATAAGATCTCTGCACCGATTCAACTGGATTGAAAATCAGAACACTTAAATAATTGTTAAGAAATAAAAGATAAAAAGTATGTAAAGATTATAATGTCAATAAACGAGACATAAGAGAAAATGGAAAATCATATTGAAGGCTTTTGACAGTTTTTTGTCTTTCTCATACCAACACAAAGGCTATAATGCCCTTACGCAATAATTGGAATACAATTGAATGTTTCCATTTTACAAACAACGGGAAACCGACCAACCCCATGAAAGAAGAAAACAAAAGAAACCCACCGACCCCACTCCCCAATTGGCACATACACCATACCAATTTTCATACACGCATTAACGTTTCAGCAAATCAACCCCATGCCAACTACAAGTTCATTGCCACTCACATTTCTTGCCTTGTTTGTACACAATTTTGGTTATGCAACTCTATTACCACGTCTTCATAGTCTACGCAATGCGCTCTAATATTATTCCTCACATCATTCATTTCTGGAACATTATCTTCGTCAACAATGTCGTCCAATCTGTCCTCCAACTCCGGGTCCTCATCTGGCAAGTCCTCAAATGCGTACTCATAGGCCGAGCTTACAGGAGCGAAGAAGTTATCAAGTTCTCTATCCCTACGGATGTAATTATGAATTGTCATTGACGCCAAGACAAGGGCCACCTAAAGTTGGCATTTCATACCACGGCATGAGGGCCAAGAAACCAAACCTATTTTTCCAAATGCCAAACATCCTTTCAATGATACTCCTTAGCGATGAGTGTGCCCTATTGAAGTGCTCTCTATCATCACGAGGTTGTCGCTGCCCCCCTTCTAAATTCAGCCTGGTGGTACCTATACCCTTTGTACGGAGCAAGAAAGTCCGGCCTGTTGGGATAACCAGCATCCACTAGGTAGTATTTTCTTGTGCAATTCATACACGAACATTTTTAGTTCTTGGAGGACCATTGTAATATATTTTAAAAACATCATACAAAACTCCTATGATTGGAGGGTAAACAGAGCAAAATTGTTGCCTAGTTCTGGTTTAGGGAAACGATATCTTGGATTCAAGACACACCGCTTGAATCTGCTATAATCATGATAGATCCCCTTCCATCCAGCTGATACAAACACGAAAGTAAGGTCGAAATCACAGACGACCATTATATTTTGGGTGGCATAACCCTTCCGTGAAAAGAACCTCTTCTTGTCTTCCTTCTTCTTGCATCGTATCATAACATGGGTCCCATCTATAGCACCAATACAATTGCCCTACACCAATAAAAAAACATATTACCGATTCACTGACCCTCATCATTTTGTGCAAAGACACAGTATCCTAAAATTGCCCAAACACAATCTGTAAACACCCCAATCTGGATTTCCAGATTAGTTTACTTATGATTTTTGATTCCCCGATGATAAAACGGATCAAGAACACCCCGCAAATGATAAGTGCTTGAGCTTTAAGTGTTTGATACCCTTTTTGAACCTTTGAACCTAGCCTAAGCCTTTCAAAACCCCCCCCCCCCAAAACCTTACTAACACGCATTGGTTGAGACCCAGTGCACGTGGGTCAAAGTGACAAGTATTGGTCAAATAGTCAGGTTTGACCATGGACCAATTCTGGGTGGTTTGGACTTGTAACGATAGTCAAAAATTGGGGCGCGATGGTCAACCTATGGTGTTGACTGTTGCGCGATGGTCCCACTCTGTCACGTGATCGTCAGCGTCCGGTCAAACTTGCTTTATTCAGCATGCAGAAGTCATTACCAGTGGTGTATTGCTTGTTAGAAGCTTCTATTTTGTCAGAAAAACAGTATCCGGACTGGAGGTGTCCACATCCCCCATATCTCCCACCAACCTTTCCAAAGGTGGAAACTTGTCCACCAAGCCCCCCTCAACCAACCATTGCTTGGCTGGTTGCACCTCCATACCTTGCTCTTCCCTCTCTATATATATCCCCATTTATTCTTCCATTAAAGGGTTCCAAAAAAATTGAAAGGTTAAGCACAAGCTCTAGTGCTTTTATTCCAAATTCACATTCTTCAAAATACTCAAACACCTCAATCAATCCTCAAACACATCAAAGCTCAAGTTCGTTTCAAACTCAAATCAAAGGTATGGCTTACCTTTGTTCTATTTTCTATTCTGATCTCTGAGGGAGGCTGGCAGGGCCAAGGCTGGTAATCAATACCAGTCATGATCCTAAAGCTGGCAAGGTTTCAAAAACCATCAAGGTAAGAACCAGAGCGCAACGGTGCCACTCTCTCGCGCGACTGTTCCAATCATCGCGCGATGGACCGCGTGGGGATTGGTGTCCTACTGTTTTATGCATTACTTTGAATATAGATCACTGTTAAGCATGCTAACAACCTGTCTATTGCTTTTCCTTTGTTAGAAATGCTAGTTGTATTTCAATATGTGTTTCTGTTATTTTGAGGTACCCCTAGGATCTTTCTGGATATGTACCAGAACCCAGAAATATGTAAACCAAACACTGGTCAAATGGTTCAGACCATCGCGCAACAAAGTGACTCCATCGCGCAACAGAGTGACTCCATCGCGCAACAGTCTACCTCTGACCAGTGAGTGGCCTTGCACGAGTAGCTTGGACATAGGTTGCTATTTTGTCCCCACATTGTTTATAAGGTGTTTTATTAATTTGTAGGGCTTTTTCAGCTTTTAAATTGTTTAAAACTGTATATTGTGCTTGCTATAAACTGCTTGGTTTGTCCTGGGTGTGCACTGGTCCTTCTAGAGCCTAGAGGGTTTGAGAATAAGAGCTTTGGGTTTGAGCTCACCAGCGCGCGCCTGTCTTGGAATTGTGCACGCAAGAGTGAACAGCATGCAATGACTTGTTCAGTGCATGCTGGTTTCTTCCTGCGCACGTCACTCCAAAACAGGGGCCTCCCAGTTTGTTTAAACTCCCACAGCAGCCTGTTTTCATCCTATACAAACTGCTCATCCATGCCATCTATCACATCTTGCAAAATGTTACAGTTTTAATCCCCTTTAACTGTTTCCCCGCCCTAATTGGCTAAAAATTGATTAATCAAATAGAATCGCAAACAAGTAATCTTTTCGCAAATGCCTAAGTAGAGACCGATCTCTGGATTGGGCGAGAGGGGTGTCCTAAAACTCTTCCCCTCTAGTAACCTGGCTCCCGAACCCAGATATGGTTATGACGAACTGGTTCCTTCACTTTTTCAAATCAAACAGCGCGGCAAGTGCTTCGAAATACGGTTCCTTTGGTGTCGGACCTTCAAAACCCGAGTGGCAACTCTGTATTTTGCGAGCGCTTGTCAACCAACTTAATCGCTCCCTCGATCCGCCTATTTTTCTAGGCACGCTAGCCACACAATCCAACATGAAAGATAACTCACCTTGAATGGTTTGTAGAAGTCGTGTCTATCCAAGTACTCGTGCGTCTCATCTTGCCGTCTCGTTGGCTTTAACTTATCAGCAGTGAAACCTCTCCTCATGCATGCCAATATCTTTTGCACATGTCTGCTCACAGTGTCGCCCTAGTGCTGAAACCTATCATGTGTTCTCCGGTTTGAGTGACCCCTCAGTAGATGCATGAACATTGCAAAACTCTCGAAGCTAGCAATCAACTCCATCATTTTTCATTCGAGAAGAACTCCAGCCATAGATTCCTTGAAGTTCTTGGACTATTTTTGCAAAAGTGTCTTTGAGCATTCAAAGCTCAAGTTGAAACCTCTCATCACGACTAGTCATTAGTTCATGCAGATAAGCTTTACCCGAAAAGGAGGAAGTGTGGAATGGTAGCCTCTGCGGCATACGTAGGATTTGTATGGCATGCAACAATGCTATGGTCAAAAGGTCAACCAATTAACAATTCTTTCTCTGCAAATTCGGCATAAAACTCATCGGCCAGGATCAAGTACTCAGAGTCAGCGTCATCGTCAAATATATTCGTACTTGAACCGGCATTTCCATTGTTGTTGTTCATCCAGTCCCAATTGTCATATCCAGCCTGGGCCTCAGTTCCATGATCTATACTGTTGTGACTTTGGATAGTCAGAATTTGCATACAAGTGAGGCAAAGAATTGTACTCCTCCACAAATTGATGAACACGTGGACCATTGTCACTCGATCCTGCATCACCTTGCCCGGTAGTGGCAAACCTGTTCACCCATGGTATGTTTCCAAAGCCCTCACCATTTTGGTACAACTCGTTCGATTGTTGATGTACTTTTGGATAATTAAAGTTGGAAAGATCATTCCCTCCGTTCCCAGAGTTAAAGATGGGATCATTTTCTGGGTAAACTCCAGTTTCCAATAACCTCGTAAAATTACCAAAGTCAAATGTCCCCCTTCCAATGTTGTCTGGACTCCCATAGTTCCCCCAACTTGGATTTGTCATGACCCCTACAAACAAAAACAATTCGTTGTTTGAAGAATAAAGAATGAATTTAACTTTTGTCATGAAATGATGGTACAATTTTAAGCTACAACAAAAGATGATTTGCAGAAAGAAAAAAAAATTGTAATTTGATCAGTCCCAGAGGAAAAAATGGACTCAATGGCTGTGAACTAAAAAAAATGCATCAATTGCTTTACAATGGCCAATGTGATCATTGTTTCTTCCTTTTTTTTTTAGTTCATGGCCAGAGAAAAAAATACCAATTGGATCATTGTTTCTTCCTATTTTTTCCCTACTCCTTATATTGCTTCTCATAGAAAAAATGGACTCAACGGAAAAAAAACAAGTTGGCTGCATCAATTGCTTTACCAGAACCGATTGCCAACAAAGTAAAAAATTTGGCATTCTTAAACGTGGACAAAAAAAATGAGAAAAAAGTTCAACCCGTTATGTTTTTTTTCCTCAGCCAACTTCTCATCAGACTATCCAATACAATAACCACCAATACAATGTCAAATTGAAAGGAAAATTGGGATCTCAGCCAACTTGTCATCAAACTGTCCAATACAATAACCACCAATAGAATGCCAAATTAAAAGAAAAACTGGGATTTCAACGTGGCTGCCCAATACAATAACCACCAACAGAATGCCAAATTGAAAGGAAAACTGGGAATTAAAGAATAAGTTCATAGTGGCCCAGTTCCAATCTCGATAAAAAAAAATGCTCAAATTGCATGTGATACTCTAACCATAACATGAAAAATGTATACTGGATCTCACGCAATTGAAAGGCCCAATTCCGATCTTGACCTGTACTATTGATTATATCCGTGGATGTGTGGACTAATCTCCTCTGAAAACATATTACAAAAAACAATTTATAACAACCCATCGAATATAGCAAACCATACAACACATACTGCCAACATAATTCATACCCATCTATGTAACAATCCTAATAATGAAGTCCAACAACACATAAAACATGGATTAAAAATATCAAACATACTGCAGTGTACCAATCAATTATAAAAAAAAATAGTTATGGATAATGTTTCCTGTCACTTTTTATTTAAATGTGAGGGGGCGGATGCCAAGGAGGGAGAGCCTCAGTTGGGTTGCCTTGTCCACGTGATTGTGCTAACATTGCCTTTGTATGCTCCCGTTGAGCGAAAGAAATCCTTTATTCATCATTTGGCAAGCCATAGAACACATCCATCTTGATGGGATCACCAAACAAGTAGTCAATAAGCCACCAATAGACCGGGAGAACTAGTTCTTGTTGGAAATATTCCATTTGACCAAGGATCTTCATTATGTCCACCATGTTACATCCGTGCTTAATCACGGATCTGTACTGATTCTGCCTCGAAATGATGGTGTCCAAAATATTAGTCATGGACTGTGAGAAAGCATCTGTCCCACTTGATTTTCTATTTTTTCGTTTCGTTTCGTTCCACTTGAGTTGCAACCGGGATATATGGGCATAGCTCTCGGGAAAGGGGATTGTTGGTACCATGATCAGATAAAGGGGGGGAGCACCCGATTTCGGGCTGCGGGCAAGGGGGTACTTGTTGTACCATGGTTAAAAAAATGGGTGGTGGGTGCACCATATTCATGTTGAGGGAAAGGCGAGGGACTTGTTCTAACATGTTGACTAGCTAGGGGGTGTTTGTGGCAGCATGGTGAAGGAAATGAGGGGTGTTTGTGGCAGCATGGTGAGGAAAGAAGGGTCACCCATGGCAGCATGGTGACGGACAAATGGGCTACTACGCCTTGTTGAAGGGAAACGGGATTGGTTGTACCCATACCATATTGAGGGAAAAAGGGGTTGCTCATACCTTGTTGACTGCAAAAGGGGGTCCCCCTACCATGTGCAGCGCTTGTGTATTCACTACCAATTTCCTCTCCATTTTCTATTCCACCGTGTTGCCCTCACCATCCGTATCAGTCTGGTAGTCATTGTTGGTAGCCAAAGCTCGACGAGCATCTGCACCCATACCAAGCTCCCCCTCCGCTCCCAGAGTGCATTGTAGTGAGCCGGTGGCTGTCACTTCTTCAAGTACTCTTTGCATCAACTCCTCATGCTCCAACGGACGGTCGCGGAACTTTGCCACAGCTTCATTTTGCTAGAGACACACACAAAAACAGAAATACATATAGCATGACATTGCCAAGTTATAGATAGAAAACATGACTGTTGTCAGTATAATGTAGAAAAGGAGAAAAAGGCAATGGCAAACATGTAAACCATAACTATAATGCAGTGACAATATTATTAAAGCATTGGCAGAGAAAGCAAAAAAAAGTTTAGTATAATGGCAATATAACTTCATTCTAGAGTTCACATAAGACATTCACATAACTAGAGTAATAAATTGGAATTCACGTATTACGAAATTAAAAAAAAAATTATGTTCACATAAGACTTTAAAGAATGTAATCTGAGAAGTATAATTCCATGCTAAAACATATATGTTTAGGTTAGAGTATGACCTGATCAATGATTTCAACTTGTGGGTGAATAATATTGCATGTATTACATCATGCTTTTATTACACCGGGTGAGATGAGAAAAACAAATGACACTATTGAGAGCTTGAAAAGGCTGCAAAAGGTGAAATGGGGGCAGGGTTCACTATTTGGCATGTGATTTCTAGTCCTTGAATGGCATTATTGGTCAAGAACATGTAAGGCATTTGAGAGTTTACTGTTTGGCATGTGATTTCTGATAATTGAATGGCATCATCGGTCAAAAACATGTAAGGCATTGTAGCTTTCAGCAAATGGCAGGTCATTTGTGATCGTTCAATATAACATTATTGGTCAAAAACTACAAAGGCATGCTGAGTTCACTATTTGGGTCAAATACATGGCAGACTTCAATGTTGCCATGTAAAGACTGGCCAAAAGCAACAACTACAAACTGGCCAAAGCAGTTTTCAGACACAACTGGATATGTTTTCAGACGTCCTCATATCTTCCTACTCATCATGACATTATATACCACTATGTACGTGCTAATCAATTGCAGAAAAATATGATAATTAACAAGGTCAATTATTATAGCACAATTTGCTGCCCTAATTACAAGCCACAACACACAGCTATGAGCTATGGATAAAATCAAATAAGTAAAGACCGTGTTGTAAAATAAATTAGGCTGTGCAAAATAACCTCCAATCTGCCAACTTAGTTTCAAATCTATCGTGAGCCACCAAAAAAAATTTTACGTCAATAACAAATATGAGTGCTTCATCAATAAATGCCCTGACTATGAACTATTCGATGCAATGACCTAGAAAACTAGAACAGTAACTTATTGGCCTTTCTTCATGCACATATGTGATGCAAAAAAAGGTAAATGAATAAATGGAAAAAGTGTTTACCGCAATTAGGTTAACCCAAAAATGGTCAGGAGCTACAAAAGTACCCGTGATTGGATTTATATCCAGGCCTGTTGCACCTCTTCTTGAATCAGCTACTAATATCCATGCCTGTCAATCCCGCTTCAAGATGCCATACCGATTCTTACATTGCTTCTTAGTGATCAATTCTCCAGTCCTAGCGCTAAGCTCCGCAGCAATGTTGCACAGCGAATTGTTGGAAAGTTGTGTCGTTCCCCTACCCTTAGCTTCAATCTCCTTTATAGCTGTAAGAACAGCCTTGTCATCTGTGAATCCCAATTAGCTCTTCCGTGTCTGTATGCTCCAGGAGGCACAACCCCAAGGCGATGATTAGGAGTTAGTGCTATCTTCTTTCCAAGGTTCATCCTCTTATGAGGGGACACCATGTCTTCACGTATATGAAACGAACCAAAAATTTAACAATCTTAGAGTGTACCATGTGGTATAAATCCAATACGGCCACAAAATTAAAAGTTACGGAAGATTGAAGGATACATCAAACATCAAACAAGTATTAAAGTTTTCATACTATGCACTTTAAGTCACAAGTTGAAAATATTAATTTGCATAAGGCATAAGGTTTTATTATGATTTTTTTTAAAAAAACATAAAAGAATAAGGAAATATGCAACTTGACAGCGAAGTATGTGTGATACAACCCAACAGACTCCCAGGCTCCTAGCGTACCATAGTGAAACACAATTTTTTCAACTCAACCTCAACCATAGTTCAGTTCACAGTGAACAGGGAACGATTCACATTTTCCTTCCTTTTTAATTTTCTCGTGTTTTTGTTTCACCAACTAAACAGCAAGAGTTCATCCATTTACAAAAATAATCTCCCTACGATGAATAATAAGAAAAAGTTATTAATCTAATTTGCCCTAACCTGGTCTTGATTTCTTGGATATGTTGAAACAGATTTTGGTGCTTTTTGATGAGGAAGATGTATCGCAATGGTGATTATTTTAGGCCTCAATAAAAAGCTTGTCTTAAGTGATATATAGAGGATCACTTGGTCAACTAGGAAAGATTCTTGTATTGCAGAGAGACATGAATTAAATTTGAAAGATTCTTGTATTGCAGAGAGACATGAATTAAATTTTTTGGCTCCTTTTCTATTGTGAAAAAAAGGATTCACAAATTTCGTAATAATATTTATATTTTGTACTATTTGTTTTTGTTCTCCTATTTTCATTAAATGGGTTAATACAATTTTTATAGTTCATCTAATCTGTATACTCACCTAACATGTCTTTCAATTCTCAAATCACCCTTCTTTTGCAAATATATCATTTGATGACTTCAATTTTATCATTTTGCAAGCGATACATGTTGAAGTGAATCAGTTTTTAGGCATATTGAATTGAATGTACCATATGAATCGTATGATTCTTTTGTTCCAGTTATTCACCCGTTGGATGCGAATTGACAGCTGAGTTAATTGAATAGATGTGTGGGATACACATTATCAATCATAGTCTGATAAGGGAATTGGTGGCTATGTTTGTTAAGGGGTAAGCTAAGAGCCTAGGAGTCTATTGGGCTATATCACACATACTTCGCTGTCAAGTTGCATCTTTCCTTATTCTTTTATGTTTTTAAAAAAAATCATAATAAAACCTTATGCCTTATGCAAATTAATATTTTCGACTTGTGACTTAAAGTGCATAGTATGAAAACTTTAATCCTTGTTTGATGTTTTATGTATCCTTCAATCTTTCATAACTTTTATGGCCACATTGGATTTATACCACGATGGTACACACTAAGACTGTTAAATTTTTTGGTTCGTTTAATAAACGTGAAGACATGGTGTCCCCTCGTAAGAGGATGAACCTTAGGAAGAAGGTAACACCAACTCTCAGTCATCGCCTTAGGGTTGTGCCTCCCAAAGCATAGAGACTCGGAAGATCTAATTGGAATTCACAGATGACAAGGCTGTTCTTACAGCTAGTCATAAAGGAGATTGAAGCTAAGGGTAGAGGAACGACACAACTTTCCAACAATTCAATGCGCAACATTGCTGTAGAGCTCAGCGCTAGGACTGGAGAATTGATCACTATGAAGCAATGTACGAATCAGTATGGCGTCTTGAAGCGGGATTGGCAGCCATGAATATTACTAGCTGATTCAAAAAGAGGTGCAAAAGGCCTAGGTATGAATCTAGTCACGGGTACTTTTATAGCTCCTAACCATTTTTGGGCTAACCCAATTGCAGTAAACACTTTCTCCATTTATTCATTTACCTTTTCTTGCATTACATATGTGCAAGACGAAAGGCCAATAAGCTACTGTTCTAGTTTTTCTAGGTCATTGCATCGATCAGTTCATATTCAAAGCATTTATTGATGAAACACTCATATTTGTTATTGACGTAAAACTTTTTTTGGTGGCTCACGATAGATTTGAAACTAAGTTGGCAGATTAGAGTATATTTTGCACAACCTAATTTATTTTACAACACGGTCTTTACTTATTTGATTTTATTCATAGCTCATAGTTGTGTGTTGCGGCTTGTAATTAGGGTAGCAATTGATTGGCACGTACGTAGTAGTATATAATGTCATGATGAGTAGGAAGATATGAGGACGTCTAAAAACATATCCAATTGTGTCTGAAAACTGCTTTGGCCAGTTTGTAGTTACTGCTTTTGGCCAGTCTTTACATGGCAACATTGAAATCTGCCATGCATTTGACCCAAACAGTGAACTCAGCCATACCTTTGTAATTTTTGACCAATAATGTTATATTGAACGATCACAAATGACCTGCCATTTGCTAAAACCTACAATGCCTTACATGTTTTTGACCGATGATGCCATTCAATTATCAGAAATCACATATCAAACAGTAAACCCACAAATGCCTTACATGTTCTTGACCAATAATGTCATTCAAGGACTAGAAATCACATGCCAAACAGTGAACCCTGCCCCATTTCACCTTTTGCAACATTTTCAAGCTCCCAATAGTGTCATTTGTTTTTCTCATTTCACCCGGGGTAATTAAAGCATGATACAATACATGCAATATTATTCACCCACAAGTTGAAATCATTGACCAGGCCATACTCTAACCTAAACATATATGTTTTAGCATGAAATTATACTTCTCAGATTACATTCTTTAAAGTCTTATGTGAACATAATTTTTTTATTATTTCGTAATACGTGATTGTGTTATGTGAATTGCAATTTTTTACTCTAGTTATGTGAATGTCTTATGTGAACTCTAGAATAAAGTTACTTTGCCATTATGCTAAAAAAAATTTCCTTTCTTTGCCTATGCTTTAATAATATCGTCACTGCATTATAGTTACGGTTTACATATTTGCCACTGCCTTTTTCTCCTTTTTTACACTGACAACAGTCATGTTTTCTATCTGTAACTTGGCTATTTAATTTGGAAGGAGATGACAATTAATATGCAAGAAGAAAGCAAAAAGGTGAGAAAGTCGCAAGGAGTGCTGCAGTCTATAAATTACATCCCTTTCTTGTCGATCAAGTCCAAAACAGTAGAATATGAGAGGAAAAAGATGAAAAATATTACTACCTCTGCCCAAAATATTTGTCCGGTCCGCAAAATGAAAACTCAAAAATAATGCATTTCTTTCAAAAAAAAAATTCAAATTTTTTTCATAAATTAAAAGAACTCGTCGATATCTAGTAAATTGTTGAAAAAACTTGAAGTTTTTCTTACAAAAATTGTATTATTTTTAAGTCCTCGTTTTGAGGACCAGACGAACATTTTGGGACAGAGGGAGTATTACGTTAATCAAACTGCTCCCAACCAATATATCACAACAATAGGTTACAGTCTATAGGTCATAATTGCGTATGAATATAAATGAAAAAACAAAAAGCAATTTGAATAAACAAGGAATTTTACCAAGTACAACTTTTTTCTGTAAGATAGGGATCTGTTGATATGATGCAATTTTATCTGTTGTCATGTTTTCTTTATTTTCTTGGAGAGCTTTTGAATTGAATGGTTGCTCACAAATAAATAACATGGCAAGTACAATGTTACCTTAACAGAAAAAAGAAATCCTTCTTTCTTTCTCTCTCAAAATCCAAATAAGAGAACAATTATCAGTAATAGCGGATAAAAATTCACATGTGTAGCCGGAATACAATGCCCGTGTAACACAAACCAGTTACAATTATGAATCACTTATATTCCACCAAACTAGAAAAACACCTAAACTCAATATCTAGTATCGACCATTCCCAAATATGGCAGAATAAAGATTCATCTTAAGGACCACAAAATGAAGAAAATATCAAGGCAATTCATAATAGCACAATAGCAGAGTCATGGAAGAGCAAGCAACTAAAACCAGAAAAATGCATGGCATCCTTCACATCAATTCAAGAAAAATACAAAAACGCGATATTTTAAACTATAATTTTGGACTTGGATATTGAACCAACAGATTTATAGGTAGATGCACAAAAAACTCAATAAGAAGATATAAAATAAAATAAAAACTAAACTAACTAACAAAATAAGTTCAAGAAAAATGAAGGCGATAAGCTTAGAGACCAAACCATAAGTTCATGGATCCCAACTAATCCTTTATGCACACAAACCAAGCCTCTGCTAATTACTTGATTTCTCATGATTAAACGGTCGTAGATTCCATACTAGGTATATAGTTAGCATCAACTCATGAGTGCCTTATCATCCCTACACCCTACAGCCCATTCCTACTTTTCGAAGAAGAATAAGAGGTTAACATACAAAATGCCACCTAAAGAATAGGCCAGACAAAAAAAAAAAAAAACAAGTTCCAAAAAGCCAACTAATACCTTTGGTCATCTTGAATTCTATCACATCGATCATAGTCAATTCAAGAGATATATGTCAAGTGTCATTGCCATTGTATAATCCAATGTAACGTGGTACCCAATCTTATTAGATTCTCAAACTTGAACAAACCATTCAAGAAAATAAAATGTACTCTATGGACAACTTTAAAAACCCATATATAATGTCAAATTTTGATAACCAATAGTGAAAATTAGAAAAGCAACTCTCATCCAGAAGAAAATGGGAAAGAAACTTGCAACAAAATATACAAACCTACAACAAAACTTATAAGAAAAAATCAATAGATCCAAACAAATCAAAACTATCTATACTAATAAAGGATCAACGTAACAATTAATATAACTGTATACAACGAACCACACAAAAACTGACGTGGGTACATAGTTACAACTCACATGGAAGAGATACTATATGCAACAAAGATGATGGAAACAACAAGAGTTGTACACATTCAAAATAAAACAAAAACAAAATCAGACTAAACAATACGCAATTTGATCACAGAGAGAGATATGGAGAGAATCAGGGCCCTTCAAAGTTCCAAATTAGTCACTGTAGCATACTTACTTTGGAAAATTGCAGTAGCCAGCCAAGTTCGGTCTTAACCTATGGTGGTCAAATTGAAACACGGACCCATAGAAAATAGAAAGAGAAGAAGAACAACAATAAAAACAAAAAGTAGGAGGCATGGTAGCTAGCTTTCATATTCGCCCTCATAGAATATGCAAAACCCCATCCAAAAACTAAGCTAATTTCAACATGAAGCCTACGAGGAAATATGCCGAATCCTTTGAATAGTGAAAGTGAACCTAAAGGCCTATGTTACATCAACTCTTTAGCTTATGGTGTTGTACCGTGTCAACATGACACTGACCCGACTTGTGAGGGAGACTAGTTGATGTTCTGGAGGAGAAGAAGAGATAAATTTGGCCAAAGTCTAAATGGTGCAAACCCATATCATTAACTGTTGACAACTAACAAGAGGAAAATATTAATTTATCTTGGGCAAGTATTAGAAACATTAATGTACCTTTCAAAAACCTTAATGAAGTACTATAAGATTCTAGTAGTGACAGCACCTTCATACGTGTATGTAACCACATCGATATAACCTTTTGTCACTCCCTTTCACTCCAAAACAAACAAAATGATACCCCTGGGTACCCTATCCATTTGAGAGATACAAGGAGTCAAAAAATTAAAACCTTTTACATATTCTACTTATTAACAAAAAATCAACAATACATCTCAAAACTGTGATCATGTTTATGCACAAAATATTTGCTAGTTTTAAGGGGTTGTGCTACGAAAGGCACAAATTTTGGTTAAGTTGTCTACCAAGTTCATAGCCAAGCCTGCAAGCAAGTTAGCAACCATGACGTCAGCCTCGGGTAATCAGCATCTAGAAGTGAAGCCTCGCAGTAACCAACTAACTCAAGGCGTGTTTCATTAGTGTTGATTATGAGTATGGATGACTTAAGTGGTTATTTTGGACTAAAATGAAAAGTTCTCCTATGAACCGTTTTAAGTGTCTTATTTATGGGCGTAGAAGGTACATTGCACATGTAACACCAACACTGTCAGAATGTTCAAAAAGTTGCTTCATGTAACACCACCACAGCTAGGAGTCACCGAGTCAGTAGTAAATACTACCACACAAACAAACGGCAAAGTAATATGCCAATGCACCGATCCAGGCAGTTTGTAAGTCTACATTTTCTTCACCTATGAGTCTGCATATCTCCTTCGTACAATTGATGCCAAAGTATCCGACAACTAGGAAGATTTCATAAAATTTTATCACATGCAAACTTCAATGGATCCTATGCCGCAACTATTTATCTCTCTGTCCCATTTCGTTTGTCGATTTTCGATATTCGTGTCAATATGCAATATGGATCTTGTTTGATCGTTCTCAATTAATACTATAATAAAAAGTTTTTAAAATTACGAAAAACATTATAGATTGAAAGATATAAGCAATTAAAAAATAGAACGAACATCGAAAATGGACAAACAAAATGGGGAGGGAGTACTTAAAACGCATAACTAGACGATAGCATATGTACTTATAACATTTTCCTGTATTATGTATGTATGTATGTATGCAAGCTAAGCACAACTTGAGACAGTGATATACTTGCAATTCTTTGATAAG
>BPLS01026635.1:26515-42884 GCA_019656275.1 Rhododendron kiyosumense
AACATAGGTTAAATCTCCCACGTGGAGTACACTAGCCAAACCATATGTTTTGTCTTTGCACCATTACATTTACATACTAATGTATGCAGCTAATTTGTTTTAATTACTTGGGTACTACAAAACCCCACAACAAATCCTCAACCCTTGCATGCACCCTGCCACACCAGCACCTCACACCTCACATGTACACCCTCATAAAACCAACACCCGTCCCCATGCAAGTTAATCTCTTTTTCTTATGTGTTCTCTTTGTTTTAAGAATCAGGTCTCACACATGCTCCCAGAGCTAACTGACTGAATTAAAGGAACAAAAGAAAAATGAGCTCAAACTACATAAAAGGTAGGCAAATATATTGAGCTCATAAAGAACAAGAATGAAGTTGAGAAAAATGTTCAAACACCTCACCCTTGATGATTGCTGACTTAAGAAGGGCCATCCTATTGGCATCCATAAGACCTGGAGAATTCTCTGAATCCATCGAATGGGGGTGTTTCATTACTTCTTCGTACATTTTCATGGCAAGTACAGTGGCTGATGGCTGCACTATCATTCCTTCAGAGTTCATACCATTGATAGGACCACCAAAGGCAGGATGATTAGGGTCCCTTCGCTGCTACTGAACATTACACTGTTGAATGAGTTGCAACTGCTGCTGCATTTGTAGTTGTTGCTGGTGCTCTGGTGCTTTCATTTGTTGAGTCTGAATTTCATTTTATAATTTAGCATACACATAATATAAATGAGCATTGAACCAAAAATATATAAAAGAGCCACCTCTATATAAGCTGCTGCTGCTTCAGAATGTTTCTCAATCGTTCTTGCAATGAAGATGTCCCAAAAGGCGACCATTCAAAGAGAAATCCTCGAGGTGCATCAATCGCTGCAATATTAATTTCTGACAATATTAACTTCTAAGTTGCTATCAGATGAATTATTGTCCTACTATCAGTGCGAGATCTACAATATTTTATGAATCAAAATCGTATAAATTACTTACAGAAGAAACAATTCTGCCAGCAAACAAAGGAGATACACTTACCTATAATTATGTTTGGTAATATGATCGAAAAGCCACTCCTTCTCCACGAGGCGGACATGGCTTCCATCACTTCCTTCTCTCTCTACAGCCAAAAAAAACATATATACAGAGATAATACGTAGGAAGGAAGAGAGTTTTTTGAGTTGATTTTTTGAGTGGATTTGTTTTTTCACAAAGGGCTTGGAGGAGGGGTGAGTGAGAAGTACCGGCATTGGGCTTCGAAATAGTGTTGGAGAGGCCGCTGAGCACATGGTCTCGGAGCACAAAGCATCGCCTGCAGAGTGATCGAACACCACCTCCATCGCCCGCTTACAGTCCGAGCAGTAGAATAAAAAACACACATGGACCAAGTAAACGTTTGATATCTCAAACATAAAAACTATGCACCAGAACATCTCAAAAAACAAATTAAAAGGTTTTCACAAAAATAAACAATCTCACGCAAACCCATTAAAAACACAACCGGCATAGACACACAGATAAAGGAATAAACCTTACTTCATTCGAAACAAGTTTGAGTGCAACTGTTTTTTGGGGCTTCAAATGGAAAAAAAAAAAAAAGAAATCCAACCACATAATTGTAATTTATTTACACATATACGAACCCTGACACTCACCTGTTGTTTGGATTTATAAGTAACCGTAATTGATGCGAACTTTGGAAGTTCCAAGTATTATCTGAGTATATACGAACCCTGACATTCAAAAGATCCTATGAGAGCACATTCCATAGAACCCAAAAGGAGAAGAGGTTAAACTACAAGTAGCAAACTCCAAAAGTTATAGCCATAACAATGGTAATCAATTCAGCATTTGGAGTAGAACGAAAGCATTGAACTACACTATTATTTGTCATATAAAACCAACCATTTAGAGCCCAAACGAAGCATGAGCAGTAAGACCAAAGCAAGCACATTAGCCAGCAAGTCAGCCATCCAAGTTGACAACAAAGCCTTTGATGAAGTAGTTTTAGATACAGCAACAATGCGGCACTGAAGCAGAGCCAAGAACAGAAAACTTGAGAGATGTAATCATGTAAGATGTCAATATTATTTTTATACAAAAGCCTTGAATTTGAATCTGACTTGAACAGATTAGCAACAATAGCGGAAATAGCAATATTGAGTATGCAGATGAGAATAAGTAGAAATTGTACAGCAGTCTTTCTCTATACAAAATCCCCCAAACCCTCACCAATTTCACACCTGAAAGTTTGAAACCAAGCTCCCACAAACTTATGCAGCCCAAACCATGCTATCTTCTAACTACCCAGCCCATGAAAGATGTAGACCCATGCCCCCTCACCCCTTCAATTGATCCTTAGTCTAGATGATATACACCATCCCCATAGATAACCACAACCCAAATAACAGCAAAGAGGAAACAGAATTTATAGCTTCTGAGCATTCACTGCACAGAAAAATGAAGCAGCCGTACTACACAAACGCATTCAATTTCCACTTTGCCGTATGGTTGTGAGAAATCATACTGAACCAATCAGAATGGCATATTTTAAACCACGTGATAGATTTCAAGAGCACGTCTTGGCAGTTGGCTCATCTTTCCTATTTTTCCTTTTTGATTAAAAAAGTACATTACGTAAATATTTCAACAAGCAATTTTGTCATTATCCTTTTCATCTGGTCTACAACATGGTAGTACCCCAAATCACACTATCAACAATTGTTCAAAACCTACGTAAACATGACAAGATGATTCAGTATTAGACACAAACAAACACTCAGAAAGCATAATTAGTCAGCAACAAATTGGAACACAAATCACGACTTTTGTTCTGGTGAAACATGAAAGAATCACAAGAAGAAAGAACCTACCACATTGTGCAAGTGCTTTTCGGGGTACCCAAATGTAGAGTTCCCTTTGTTGGCAAAGTATTAACCTTTGATTACAGATTTCCTCCTTTGCTGAAAACAACCTAAAAAGAATACATACAATAAAATTCCATTAGCCAAAGACACCCACAACAAAGCTCTTTCCCTTGTTAAAGCAAAATAGCCATTGCCATATTCCCATTTTTTTTTAAATTTGAAATCTTTGAAGTAATAGTCAAATCCACTCACAACCCAGGAATTTGAGACCAGCATAATTCGCAATTTCTACTCCAAAAAAGACACCTAAATAGCCAGTACAATATTCCCAAATTTAAAAAAATTTGACCTAATAGACAAATACAACACAAACCCAGAAATCTTCAAAAGTTGGAGATACCTAAAAGAAAATGACGAGGGGGGAGACGAGAACAGAAACTGGCTGATCAGTTGTCATGGATGCATTTACTTCTGCTTCTTCTGGAATTAGGATTTCCTCGGCAACAAATCATACAGAGAGAGACGTACTGAAGCAGAGAGAGATGTACTAAAGCAGAGAAGAGGAGGCAAGAGAGAGAGGGGGGAGAGCGGAAGAGACGTGAGGTATTCGTCTGACAGACGAAAGTGAAGCTTAGTCATACACGGCTCTTTCTGTGACATTGCAGAATCCGAAAATACCCCTACTCAATTAGAAAATACCCTGAACAAGAAAACAAAACCAAGCCATGTTTTCTGGGACACACATGGAATTCTAAAGAAGTCAGAAAACCAATTTAGTAATCTGTAAATAAACGGAACAGAGCACACAGCCCACCACCAAATTTGACACAATGACCGAATTACTCCCACACTAAAACCACAGGTTCCCCCAATCAAAGGGCTTGATTGTAAAAATCGTGCAAAAATGGAACTGCAATGGAAATCAGTTTCTCACACCTTGCTTCAGTATGTGGATTACCAAAAAAAGAAATTGTAGAAGACTGGAGGCCTAATGCTTCGTTAGGGGGAAAGAAAGAGGTGTGCTCTCGTCCAAAGTCACTGTGCCCAAGACGGAAGCCAAGGTATTCTCACACTAACAAAGGCTTTCAACGGGAAGAAAAGCTAGGAGTTAGCAGATTTAGATAAAGCTTGCTCGTGGCTTTCCCTGCTCTTATCCATTCAAGGCCTTGCTTCAACAGCAAACAATGAATAGAACCTCTATATTCAGATCTCGATGAAGAGAAAGTCTGCTACCCAACTCTGCCAAGCTGCGATCTGATACCAGCCTGAAAGTGGCAAGGATTAGCTCTGATACCAATTGTCACAGCCTTACAGTCTTGCCTTAATTTGCTTTTCAAACGTCGGAGTTTTCGTCAGAATGAGTTTCGGCACTTGAGGTTATGTAGCATTGCCTTGCCTCAGCCGCAGGGTTGAGACCAGCTTGCACCTACTACAACCAGACTAAGCCTCTTCACTTAAGGTTTTCCCATACCTTCACCTTAAGCTACAACTGTTAGATTGAATCCAAGTTCAACTTAACTAGTTTTCCTAACACTAGGCACATGTCCAACCATGGCATTTTGAAAAAATCCCACACTATTGAAACACTTAGTCAATATTTAACAAAACTTAGCCATTCATAATAATGCAAGGATCAGTAACATCCAACAAACACAAAGAGACGACAACACAGAAGTGCCTGTCCTTGATTAGGAATAAGAATGTGACAAGGTTACAAGAAGGGAGTGCGGTCTCTTTCCCGCAGCTCTATTACAGATGTACAATGAAACAAGGTGATACTGCTTGTTTCCTATTTCCTATCAATTTGCACAATCCAACCCTTGAAGCAGGCATAGGCCTTTCTCCTATAGGTCCCGTTCTTTTCACTAGTTCACTCAGCCAACGCCCAAGCGGTTCAATGTGCCATCCCCAGACTTAGCACAATTCAGAACACTTGTTCGCCCTTGCCAAAATGCACCAACCATTGAATTAGCCAAAAACCGGAGTTGTTAGCCTTTCTTTGATGGGTTATGAGCAGGCATTTTAACAGAGGCTTTGTGAGACTTCCAACGTGAGGGAAGTAGAAGACTAGGAATGAAAAACTCCCACCGCCGTGATCCAAAGCATGACGTGCATCTAACTGAAGCAGCTTACTCATCACTCAAAGCAACAAGCCGGTCAAGAGAAGAGAGTGGGAGGGCTTTAGACTTAGGAATAGTGAAGAGATAATAATAAAAGCCGAGGGCCAAAATATTAAGTCACTTGAGACAAAATGTTCGAAAGCTATTGTCTATTCTTTCAGAAACATTGCCTGAGCCAGCACAAAAAAAAAAACTGCCCATAACCTGTGTTACATGACTCTTCAATGTCTATAAAGTGCATGTGCCACACACTCGACACTCAAACACGTGTATGGGATCGGTGTCTAGCATGTATATTTGGACATGTAAAGTACACGCACTTTATAATTTTACATATCTTTATCTCCACTTAACCCTATGGCATGCATGAAATGCCCTTAGGCCAATATTAAACATCCTTTATTCCAGAAAACAAATGAAGCATGATGAGATATATGAATACATTGAGATGTCCCCATGTCCTTCAGACGCGAATTATATAAATCCGACAATAAGACACATACCCGAGTCCATGTAACATAGCCCATAAGTATACAAAGATGTGACGAGCATCAGCAACTGAAATGAATCCCAGGGAAAAAATTACTCCTTACATGGCCCTTTTCCGACAAATCTCATCCAGCAATTTTGAAATCCTTTCCCTATTTTCTTGAACTCCCCTCAAACAACTCTTTTCGAAAGAAGCAGATGCATGCCATATCAATCTAAACTGACTTTAAGCAATGCATCATATAATATGGGTTAGGTTGAATATTGAATCCATGGCAACACAAAAGACCATGAAGATCCCACCAGCATTTACAGGACTCCAAGAAAGTCCATGCCAACTACTATTAAGATTGCATAACATTCTAGGCAGCTCCACAATGCAGTACCCATTTGGTAATGTGAAATGGACCAGTTTTTAGGCCCACTTTCATTAACTGCCTTTTTTTCCGTCGACGGAACAAAGCAACCCCTCCTCATGGGTTTGATTCTAGTCAGATTTTGGGAACTTTTGTAAACCAAAAGTAGTTCCATTGTAATCTTAACATGCATTTACAATAACGATAAAGCAATTCATGTTGTTGCTTGGAACCAGTTTAGTTCTTCCCAAAGAGGCACTTAAATTTCAAAATGTAAAGGCTGCACTCAAATGACACTAATGTGAGGGAATCCATCACTTCCGGAAAATGTACAGATAATTACAAGAGAATGGAAAGCTTCAAATGGTAATAAACCACAATATTCAAAAGAAAAGATGACGTTGAAATTTGTTTTCTTTTCCAGTAATTCACTCAACCAAACTTCAAACAGTTAAAAGCTTGATATTATCAAGGGTTATCAAATATATTGTAACATGTAGGATCAAACATTCAAATGAACTTTCCCAAAGAAGGAATAAGAGTCAAGTGCCACCTGTGGCTAACAATCAGATGCAATAGGGTCATTGTGGTTTACTAAATCGAGCAAATGTTCTATACTATGCTTCTCTAAAAACAATCATAAGCACAAAATGCAAACAGAACTTATATTACCAATCACTTGAAAACATCCAACTATCGGTTGAACATCTCAACAGCCTTCTCAGATTCTTCAACAGTACTCATTGTCGCAAATCGAAAACTGCGCCTCTGATTCTTTTCCCTGTTTTAAGTTACCTACAATCAAACCAACCTAATCAACATAACACATTCCTCAATATTTTCAGCTACCAATCATACATTAAAATTAAACAGTCACGTTAAAATGAAGATGAAAATAGTGCCCAAAAATTAGGACAACCAAATACCCAAGAATCATTTCGAGTTGCATAGTTTCTATGTCCCTTTCTCCTTTAGCCTTTACAACCTTCCACACCCTTATAAGAGAAAGCATAAGTCAATCTCTCTAAGATTCTAAAACCCACCAAATTCCCTATTTAACCGCATTGATATAAAGTTTATAGCAAGATATCAGCCTAAACAAGTTATAATTTTTAATAACTTGGGCTTTATCTGATTCCACTGCTAACAAGACAGATAGAAGTGTTAAATACCTACAAGTCAGACGAGAAATTGTCAATCATAAGCAATGGTATGAGAGTAACATCGTGATTCCTCATCTCTTGAACTAAGAATGTAGAAAACTATCAAAGAACAATGCTTACGAAGGTAACTAAGCTCCTCAACTTTGTACAAATATTAGGAGGGTAACCAAGTTCTTCGTGTGACCAACTCAACTCATCCACTTTTCTATAAAAGCATTCCACACACACACACGGAGAGAGAGTATAGTCATACTATATACTTGAATCCACGAAATAATGCTATATATATTTCTCCTCATGTTTCGGTGGAACTTATATGCTTCTGCGTTAGTATCATTTTTACTATAAGTGTTCCTAATAAGTTGAGGTACAATGCCACTATGCTTTTTCTCACTTTTTTCTTTCCTCCTGTGTTCAGGTAGGGAAACTGTTCGAGGAAACTGTTTGTGAGAACATATAAAGTTAAAGAAGAGGTACCGAAAATTAGAAAAACAACCTGATAAATAAGAGAGCTAATGGAAACTACATTGAATACAGTCAATGCTTTCATATTGACACAAATGTGTTCAACTGTTTCTTGTCATAAGTATTCATAAGCTTTTCATACTCGGACTTCTTTTTTCCAGCTTTCAGTACTCCAGTTTTCTCCGGGCACCATACCATCAAATATCAAATATACATATTATGCCAGATCAAATTGGGTCTTTCTAGGCCGATCCAACCTTCTTAAATTTTGTTTGGCTACTCTTCCCGACCTTTCCGAAAAATGGAGAGATATGGATATCATCCATCATTAATGACATTTCCACATTCAAAATATAGTTTAAATGTCAATAGAACTCAATGGACTTAACTTGAAATTCTAAGCCAATAAACCCAAAAAAAGATAGAAAAATTCCAACAATAGTTACCAAAATCATGACTAAAACATACCTAACATGTCATTGACGGTCTTCGACACGTCCTTTGAGCCTCTATTCACACCCGGCTTACCTTTGGCAGGCTTCATTACAACAAGCAAATGCCCTACAATATTACTAACAAATATTATCATTTAAGAAAAGAGTTTTAATAACCAACTATTCATGATAAGACAAAATGAGCCATTTTAACAGAGCTGAAGCAAGAAGAAAAGAAAAGCATTTTTCCAAAATGCCACAAGAGACTGAAACACTGCCTCCTATTCTTTATCTTTCCCGAATATATTGGTGACGGTAAAATACCTTGATCCTTCTCTGTTTACCAAATATATTACTGAGATCTCTCCTCTACCATCTAGATACCCTGACTCTAGGGTTTTGTACCTTTAAAACAAAATTAATCAGCGATATACAGATAGGATTTAATGTTTGCCCATAGTCAGTATTGTGATCTAAAATCCAAACATAAAGAGAAATGATGGAATTTTTTGAATAAGTAGAGACTGAGAAAACAACAATAAGGAAACCCATTACCCAAAAAACCAATTAAGAGTGAATGAAACAAAGGATAGAAAGAAGGAAACCACACCTCATCAACAATAACACAAACAACAGATCTAGCCATCGCTCTCAGTTTCACTCCACCTAAAACAAATTTGAAGAAATTGAATCAAACCAAATTTCTTGGAAAATATCCTAGCAGACGAGTATCACAAAATATTAAAGTCAGAATGGACAAAACAGACAAGGACCCAAATGAAATTTAAACTTAAACTAAGATATACCATGCATCTAATGAATGCAGTGCTTGATATCCTCTGCACAACCTTCACAATGCATGTAAATCTTCAGCAATACTTCAAAAATCTTCGGCTGTATTTCAATCAAACAATCAAAACCATCACACCAAAACCGAAACCAGAAAGTGTGTGTAAGAAATTGAAAAGCCCAAGGTTTCAAAACATTACCTCTTTGAACTCATGAAATAGAACATCTCTCGTGCACCAGTGCATTGCCGTGAGCAGTGGCGGCCCGCAATCCGACCACCATCAAGACCCAGTCGAACCAATCAGCACATGCATGTGTGTTTGTCATCACCTTCGTTGAGGTCTTCTTCGTTGTAGAAGGTGTGGTTCTCTCTCTCTTCTGTGCTCTCAGAGGAAGTAGAAAAAGAGAAAACATTGCTCGCTTTTGTACTTGTATTGACTTTCCACCTGAAAGGCATTTACTCAGCTGAGAATAATCTGATGGAATGCACACAGGAGAGAGGAAGACATGAAAGTGGGAAAGAAAGGAGAGGGGACGCAAAGTAGGGAGAATTGGTAATCCCATTTTGCCCCTTGCAGTTATTGTAGAAAATGGATATTTAGTTTGAGAAAACAATTTTAAGCATTTATAAAGAAAAGCAAAAAAAGTGTGCCGGTTGAAGGAGCAATTTTAGGCATGATAGTAAGAAAAATCTAATATGGCTTCAAAAAGAACCAGACACTAACTTGTGCTCTCTAGTTATACTAGTATAGATATGTACGGGTCACAATTAAAATGAATACAAAGGTGACATACATATGCATGGAACTTCAAATTAGTTGCTAAAAACTGTTCATGATGTCAAACATAAGCTGAAATCATAACTAACGAAAAATAATTCAAGTCCTCCGTGCTTATTCATTACAAATAAACCTAAATGCCCATAAAATGCTCAAAACAAGTACTCCCTCCGTCCCTTTTTTTAGAGTCCAATATTCCATTTTGGGTTGTCCCTTAATAAGTGTCCATTTTGTAAAGTTAGTGGGTAAAAGATGGTGAATTTTCCATTTTGCCCCTAAAAGTAGATTCTATTTTGAAAAGTTAGTGAGTAAAAATGTAATGATGATGTTTTCATAGAGGGTAAGAAGAGAAAGTAGAGGTAAAAATTGATGTAAAAGGTGTAATGATGATGTTTCTTTAATAAGTTGGAATTACGAAGCAGAACACTTAAAAAGGGACGGAGGGAGTATTAAGAATGAGGCAAAGGAAAGTAGTGACTAGATGAAGTGTACAAGTTGTTGATCTCTTTTTCTTGTATAGGCGGATAGAGCGGGGCTATCGCACTCATAGAAAAAGGAAAGGCATACCTCTCATTCGTCTTCAGTGCTCTCCGAACTAGAACCATTAAGGGGGAAAGTTATAGTGTTTTGACCTCCCATTCCTTGTTATTGCATGAGGTTCCTTCGCCGGAGCTCACTCACTTGCTTCTGAGGAGTCTACTTAGCGAACTGGTAGGACGCGTCCCTAGTTGGTATTCTTTATTGCTCGCAACTACCAGAATGGAGGATGACTAGGAAGCAAGTATGGACTTCATAGAGGAATGAATATGCATGCATGAGCACTATACAGGAATTATGCCCCGCCCTTACTATGCACAAGCATGTAAAATGATTCTTTTCGGGGAGTAAAGTTCTTTTGAAAGTCTTAAAGCGAATCATGGGTCAAAGTCATTTCAAATGCAACAAAGTTGACCATTACATTACACAATTCCCAAATGTTCCATACTTTCAAGAACTTCTAACGATATACTTAGTTTGAAAACACCTTTCAGATTAAGCATGTGTGTATTACAATGTCAAAATCACCCTTGTATATACACTTGTATAGGAAAATAGTCGAGGGAACGCTTTGTGTCCAACAACTCAAACTATAAGAAAAGTGATTCAGGTAGTGTTCCGGTTTACCCTCTTAAAAAATAATTACTTATTTGCAATTTTTAAACTTAAAAATAATAGCCTTACTGAAATCAAACAAATATGCAATATGGATCTTGTTTGATAGATTTCCATGAGATCTATCAAATCCTACAAAAAAAAATTAAAAATTATTTTCCTAAACCCATTAATTTTAAGCATAAAAATAGGTCACCGACATTGATATTAACCAATAAACATGCATGCAAGCGGACGTTAGAGAAAACACATATCAAAAAGTGAACCTAAGAGACATTAGTAACAATGAACAAGCCTTAAATTGCAGGTCAAACTTGCAACTACGCATTGAGATTTACTACAATAGCACTCAACGCATACCACTCTCCCTGAAATAGGAGATAGTACCAATCCAGCCACAATTCCTGCTACAGGAAATTCTTTACACCGGCAGGAATAATAGGAGTACAAAGCTTGAATCTGCTCAAACACAGGACAAATCAATTTTTAACATAATTTCCAGGGTAAAGTAACAGTATAAGAGAATTCAATATGAAAAAGAATAGAGACTGATCAAAGATGGCAGGCATAACAAATAGTGACTAGTTAGCTGCAGTAGAACAATCCCCGACTATGCATACACAAAGTAACTGCAACACCATAAAATAGAGAACGGGGAAAGCAAAACTAGCTAAAACTGCAAACGAAACTCAAGTAGCTCATATTTTATGGTATGTTTGTCTATGTCAACGAAAAGTATTTGTAAAAATGCAAGTTAGAATCAAATACTGAACACGTATTTGGCCATCTTCTCAAATTCTAAGAAATTAGTGAATCCAAGTCTGAGCCTAATGAATTTGTAGCCGCAAGAAATAGACATGCAAGTGAAGCAATTGGTCATCAATTTCTGAACTTAGCACGACCAATGCAGGGTTACCAACAAATAACAAGTTCTAA
This sequence comes from Rhododendron kiyosumense, assembly GCA_019656275.1. Lineage (NCBI taxonomy): Eukaryota > Viridiplantae > Streptophyta > Magnoliopsida > Ericales > Ericaceae > Rhododendron > Rhododendron kiyosumense. The sequence goes on from BPLS01026635.1 coordinate 38,068, forward strand.
GGTTCAACAAACACATATATGTAGAAAAATTGCCACAGTAGTACAAATCACCTAATAAATTAATAAAAACATAAAGGGCAGTTTGAGATAGTTCATGAATTTAGAAGTGGACACCACACATGCTAAAGAGGTAAATTATCTGATTAACAAACATAGGAATGATTTGAATTCTCAGTGTGCCCTTCTAGCTATGGTCCCTAGATTTTATTAGATTTGACTGATCATGCATGCTAAGTTCAATACTTCCAATATGTTGTTGCAAAATGCTAGTATGAAGAACATAATTTGGTGCTTCCCCAAAATTAGTTTCTATAGCCATACTGCCAAGTACAGTGAACACACTCCAAACCAAACCAAACCAAACCAAACCGAGCCTTAAGTCCGAATCACTTGGGGTCAGCTAAATCTATCCTTCTCTTCAACCGGACCCCAAAAAAAGAAAAATGTGCAAATGTCCTGTCTGTTTTTGGAATCAAAAGAATCATCACTATGTAAGAGCCATCATTTCACCCAAATCCAACACCTTGCATATGCTTGTTGATAACAACCTTCTTGATTTTAGACTTTCACTTCCTGACATGATTCAGTGGCTGGTGTAAACAGTCCCCCGAATAACACTATTGGTCTTTTTCGCGCATAGTCAGACCATTTTTGTAGTTTCTACCGCTACCGTTTCAAAAGTTTTTGGTCAAATTTTCCTAGTGTTATCTTACTAAACTACGTGTGAATTCATAATGCATCAAATTTTTACTCTTGAAGGTAAGTCAAATCCAGTAAAATGAATTTTTGGCAAAACCCAACATCCCTTTCATGATATATAAGAGACTACCGCGTATTACCATGATATTCTTTTTCAATGTTAGCTTGAATTTTGGATTTTTTCCAAAGTAAAATTATTTGCCACCGTTGGCATACTCATTGAGGCAACTAATCAAATAGATGGTACCCATCACTACATATTACTAAACCATATCTAGAAACTCATTAAACCACCTATATAGTTCCTTACAAGTCACAACCCAAACTCAAACTAAGATTTCACGTAAAAATCAGGTTTCCATTTCAGGACAGGAAGAACATGAAAACCTACACAGACACTAAATCAACATAAAAAGAAAATGGGCAAGAAATCACATGCAGAAATCAAAGATAAAGCAACATAACTGCAAATCTTTTCAAAGGAAGCACGAAGCAAAGAAATAGAGAAATGGTCAAACTAACAGAACACAGTTCTGCAAAATATAGAAAACAGAGCAAAGTAAACGTAACAGGAAAATCATTACCTGAACTTTTTTTTTTCAATTTTACCTAATAAAAATGGCAACGAAAACTGAGCAAAAGCCCTAATTTATATTTGACAGTTTGCAGAAGTGATAAAAGAACTTACCTAGAGTTTTATAGAGAGAACCAAACAAATGGCTGCGGACAGCTTTTCAGTGTAGATAAACACGAGCATTCAACCCCATAAATCTATAGAACTAACCAATGTCTGCAATAAAAGAAGATACAGAAATTATAGTACATGTTTAACAGACATACAATTGTGAGATGTGAATCTCTGAAATTACTCGCCAATTTATGAGCGAAAATCAGATAAGCATTTTGAGAAAAAACTGCAAAAATTGGGAGCATATTCCTTGATGGTGGAGTGAGCGTTCAATTGGAGGGGGGAGGCCGGTGTTGGATCCACTAACAAAAAACAAAAACAAAAACAAAAGCAGCCCATACCAGACTTCTCGATGCAACAAAAACTATAGAAAACAGATGGAGTGTAATTCTGGCAAACCAGCACCATTTAAGTATAAGCTATCGTACATACGCATTTTTATGTCTTAAGAAACTTCAAATCAGGCATCGGAATCAAATCCAACATGAAAATGACGAAACATCAAATTAGCACTGAAATTGCAAGGTAAAATCAGCTACATCTTTGCGTAAAAGGTCTTACCCTTGCATAATGGATCAATGAACAACCTAATATAACACAATTGGAAAATCTCCACAAAACTAAAAACCCAATTGGGAAATCCCACCAATATGACACAAAAAAATCAAACACAGATAAATAGACAACGTATATGTAAATGGAAAACTTCTTTTATATGCGGATCTGAAGACAAAAGGGCAGTAAAGCTACATTATTTAACCAAATAATTAAAGATGAAAACAAAAAAATGTGTCACCTTTGCCAACAATTTTGGAAAAAAGGGAAAAGGTGGCCACACAAATTTCTGGTCACCAAACATAAGTGTTGGACAAGGGTTATATAAAGGAAAACAGTACGTTTTGGCCATAGAAAGCCCAAAGACTCAAATAGCAAGTTTTTCCTTCACTGCCAACACAACTATAGTACCCCAATCAAAAGCCATCAAAACCCTGGATTGACAACAACGAAGAAATCATAAACACCGAACTGCACACCACCGAACTGCACACCCAAATCAACCACACGAAAAAAACCGCCAAATACAAGGAAAACTCTTCACAAGGAACAAACCCTAAACGCGCAACTACACAAATACACGCCCAAAAAAAAAAAACTCTTTCGCAAGGAAAATTCAACATAAAAAGCCATCGGAACCATGATCAACAACCAACCAACCCCCGACACGCAAGTGTTCCGTGTACACGTACATCAGTCTGTATGTATGTGTGTGTGTGTGTGAGAGAGAGAGAGAGAGAGAATACCTGAGACAAGATGAGTGCGGAGAGACGAGACTTCACTTCCGCAACCTTCTCCGTATACCCTATGAATCAAAGACAAAGAGAATCGAAATGTGGATATCTTGAAACCCTAACAGGGGAGTAAAAGAATGATAACAGTTGGGGGAGAGATAGTAAGATACGATTGGAGAACTCAGACGCGACTGTTCTGGAAGGCCTCGCATTCCAACGTACGGAAAGACTCCCATTCCCACGCACGGCAGGCCCCAAGGAAAGCACGAGTCGAGCGGGTTTCATATTGGACCTTCATTCTTTCCTCCATTCTTCGTATAGCAGTAGCACATCTATCTCTCTCTCTCTCTCTCTCTCTCTCTCTCTCTCTCCTGCATCCGCAGAGTCCGCCGCCTACTTATCGATATGTGGGTGTTGGGCAATGAAGGGTTTCCCATTCATGAGCCAACGGATCTATTTGAAGATTTGGAGGGATCAGTGGAAAGATTATTTACTTGGGCGAAGGTAAAAGACCCCAAACACAAATTTGACAAATAAATAAAATTCCAACGGTCCTAAAAAATTAGAATTGCTCCGTAGCCCCTCTTGATGTTTTAACAAATCCCTAACGCTAGCTAGGGTTGAGCATAGACCATATTAGTCCCATTTTATATTAATTGAAGAATCAAATCATTGTCAATTATGAATTTTAAGAACCAAATTAACCCATAAAATTTATAAAACCAAACCCAATCCATATCGTTCAAAGGCGGTTCAGTTTCGATTTTGAACCACCATTCTCTTGAAATTGAGATATCATCCACCATATACTTTTTTAAAATACTAAAATTGATACCTTCAAACAAAACTTATATTAAAACTAGTATATTAAATCATCCAAACTCACTGACATCAGCCAAGTGAATAAGAGTAGAATCCAAATAATTGGTAAAGGAATAAGGCCATGAAATAGAGTATTAGATTAGGAAATTAGTTACCAGAAAAAAAAAAAAAAAGACGAGTGGGAAATCAATAGACTAAGTCCAAACCGTGTAGCACTAATCCCTACTCTCCCTTCTCTCTTCTTTCTCTCTCTCAACTTCTTCCAAAGAAACCCTAGCCGCCATTGTTTGCTTGGAGGGAGGCGCTGCCTCCTCCCCGGGCGCCTCTCTTTGTCTTCCTCTTTCTTCTCCCCTTCCCTTGTCGGCGTTCCTCTCCTCCGTGGGCTGTTGTTCCCCCCCTCCCTCTTCCTCTTCCCTCCACCTTCCTCGTTTCCACCCCCTCCCCCCCCCCCCGGTAAGATCCCGCCGGAAACTCTGCTGGGTGTATCCTGTTCCGCTGGCTTTCTGGATCCGTTGTGGACCGCCTTTCTACCATGTTGGAGATAGCCGGTCTCTTGCCTAGCAGCACTTTGGCCGTTTCGGGTGGTGAATGGTGCGATTTTGCTGGGTTGTTGGTGGCAATGCTATGAGTGGATATGGTGTGTTGGGATTGGGCATGGCGACAGTAGGGGCTGTCGTGATTCCTGTGGTTGGTGTGGTGGTTGTTGCAGCGATGATGCGGTGGTTTGTTTTGAGTGTTTCAGCAGGTTAGAGTTTTGATTTTGTGTTTTGTTTTTGTTTTGTTCGGACTCTTGTCTGATTATGTCCGGATGTTGAGGCCAGTTTCTGTCCGGATATTGAGGCCGATTTCTGTCCGGATATTGGTCCGGTTTTTGTCCCGGTGGGTCTTCCCGGTGGTTTTGTTCTGATCTGGTTTTTCCAGATCGAGTGACTGATTTCCACATATTTAATGTTATCTTTGATTCGGAATTCCACCATCCCGAGACGGTGGTGTCTGGGTACTAGCCCCACGTTAGCCGGCCATGTTGACGGTGTGAAGAAGTGAGCGTTTGGCCCTTGCATAGGCGCTAGACACTAGTTTCGTCTCTTAATCTTTTTTTGTATTGTCTCTGTTCCTCTGTATTTGGATGGAAATCTGTACTTGTCATATGTCCTATTCTGTATTCGGATTTATCTGTAGATGCCGTATGACTTGATTAATGAATTTGCTTTTTCTGTTGGAAAAAAAAAAAGTCCAAACCGTGTATGTTTAGTGTATTGAAATTATGGGAATAAGCTTTCAATTCATATAAAAGTGTAGGAAATTAATATTGGGAGTGA
>BPLS01026637.1:2082-22033 GCA_019656275.1 Rhododendron kiyosumense
GGAGGGAGTGGGGGTGGGGGTTGGTGGAGGAGTGGGCAAGAAACTGAATTAGGATGTGGCACACAATGCGGTGAGGGTTCTTTTAGGTTTTTGCCCCAACGGTTAATTTATGTCATAATAAAATAACTGTAAAAAATTGTTTCTTCTTGGTGTGGAAAACACTTTTGTGACACAGCTTCACAAAAGGGGTCACACCAAAAGGGGTTCTCCCTTTATTGCTGGGGGAAAGTCCATCATTTTCATATAATGATCATACTAGGTATGGCTTATCTGGTAGAGGAAGACCATGATATGAGTCAAATTTATTTAGTCTGGTAAGTCAATTGAAGATGTTAAACATAAATAGACCTTATGGTAACACGTTTGAAATTTACACCCTAACCTTATAGACCTTATGGTAACACATTTGAAATTTACACCCTAACCTTAATGACTTGGAGAAAAATTTCCTGCTGTTTCCTATTCTTAACACTTGAGGAGAATTATATTCATTTACTTTAATTGTTTAGGGAACAAGGGTATCAGGCACTACTACAACTTTATGAAGCACTAAGACATGTTATTGAAGCCCTAATTTTAGATTTTCATGAATGATTCAGAATTAGAACTGAATAAAGGCCTAATGAGCACGAAGCATCTTACCTGGCAAGTTACAGACAGCAAGAAATACATACTTGTTGTCAGCTAGAATCAATTGAGTTGAGTTCACATGAAAACTAAAGCTGTCAAAAGTCGAAACTAATGGCTTTGAGTGACTGAGATGATTCTACACGTCCTAACGGGAATCAGATTACCTTTCGTAAATGAGTTAGAACTGAATAAAGGGCTAATGAGCACGAAGCATCTTACCTGGCAAGTTCAAGACAGCAAGAAATACAAACTTATTGTCAGCTAGATTCAACTGAGTTGAGTTCACGTGCAGGGGCGGAGCTAACTGGTGGGGGGGGAGTGGCATGTGCCACCCCCGTTTCAAAAATATAAACCAAATATAATATATACACACACACACATACACACACAATCCGGATCCAATCAGGACCACTTAAGGTCAAGACCGTCAGGACCTCCCGTTTTCCAATCGAATATACAGTCCGGTCCCCTAGGTGGCTATTCTCTTTTCCTCTTTGGGATATCAGCGCTCTCTAGTCTCTCCCTCTCTCACTATAATTTTTTTTTGTTATATAAGAAGTGGGGGTTGCACTCCATATTCTTTGCATAAAACTCCCATTAAGGTATTTTTCACTAATTGAAGAGGCATGTGATCCATTTGGACTTTTTTTTTTCCCCAAGTTCAGTACGATTTTTATTGCATGTTTCTTTACGAATATTAGTGTGTGTACATGGACATATAAAATGAATTCACGAATATGTTAATTTTCATATTTGTATGAATATAAGTTAGGTATTACATCTTTTTTAACACTTAGAGTGAAAGAGGGATTCCTCATTGCCTCCGGCACTCTTGAAACTTTTCAATTTAGCCGTGCGAAACGTGTCAATTTCAAACACATAATTTTTATCTTTAGACTAATGTGGTTCGATTAGGTATTTATGAGTATGGAAAAAACTTAAAATTGCAATTTAGAGAATGGTCGGTTCAGATTGAGAACAATTAGGATCGTAATATTTCACAAAAAAAATCCCCAACAAAACCTAATATTATGACTTTCTACAACTAGTTTTCTTCCTCATATTTTTTCACACAATATGTAACTAGATTTCCATTGAACGGTACCACCCCCGTGGTGGAATCCTGGCTCCGCCACTGTTCACATGGAAACTAAAGCCGTCATGGAGTGACTGAGATGATTCTACATATCCTAATGGGAATCAGAATACCTTTCGTAAAGGAAACAAGATTGCAAAAACTATTGGCTTCTACAAGATTGAACTTATCCATATCCCTATAGTTAAGGGATCTAGTCCAAACGGTACTCTACCCTCCAGTGCTATATGAAAAAAAGAGGTGATCTATCACCCTCAAAGGTATGATACACTTAAGTCTCAAGGTCCAAACTATTCTACCTTCTTCTACATAGAATTTCAACTGAGTAAAACATCGGACGGGTGTTCGCCGATGGCGCGACGCCACACTGGTGTCACTGTGTCAGTTTCCTAACAAGTCAGGCGATCCGAGGAGCTCAATACCACTCCATCAACACATATACCACAATCTAATTATCAGCCTTCATAAGTATAATGTCAGTCAATTGGTAAATTCCAAATGCAACATAGTAGTGCGTAAGAACAAGTGCACTCATTGCTGTCAAAATGGCTTTTACCAAAACTATTTTATGCTACAATGTCATTAGTACAAAAATTAACAATGTCATCATTAACCGGCTTGGTATCATTTCGACACAATCCTCAAATCCAAACAATCATATTAAACTCATCTCATTTTTCGATACCAATATATTGGCTTGAATGACATGGCACAATTGGCGAAATAAAAGCTGGTCCGAGGAAAGATGATTAATTCATTTTTGAGAGCAACTTGGCATAAGTGTGGAACACCATTCGCCATATATTTTGTCATGTCAGGCTAAATGGTTTACAAGTGTACTTGCTCTAACAAGCAAAGGCACTTCCCCTCTGGATTGTGATAAAATGATGAGATAAGAAAGGGGAGGAATGATAAGATTTGGTTTATTTTGGTACTTCTCTTTCTATTTCTCACCAAATTATTCAATCCAAAAAACTTGATTTGGAAAGAAACTCTAATTTTTTCTTTCTTTTCTCAGCATCTCATTCAGGGGTTAACTGGACACATAATTCATTAACACACAAACCAAACTGAACCTTATATCCCAATCAATTGGGGTTGACTATATGAATCCTTTTTCTTGGATTCATGTCATAAAGATCTTATCTGACGGGGGTTTTTACGTGCTGGCTGTTAGCTACCTAACGTACAACCCTGCTCCTTTATCCGGGCTTGGGACCGGCTGGGAAAGAAAGATAATGCTCTAAGCACCAACCAGGCAGAGTTATAATTGATAAACACACACAAAGATAAAATCTGGGAACAGAAGGTTCAGAAAGTTTTGCAACCTACGAACAGCAACGAATCGATCAATATGAACAAACGCCAAAACAGCAAAGAAGAAGAAGGGGCAACCTGATTATAGCCGCGATCTTCAATGGCATTAACGATCCGATCAAGGTCAAAGCCACCCCTAGAGGTCTGAAGCTCGGTCCCACCCTTCTTATGCCAATCATGCACCATCTCCGGGTCCATCAGAACCGGATCACCCGTATAAAACCCACGGAACCCGGCCCTGACACCGTAAATCTCCCTCACCCCGTACAGCTCCCACAGCCCCACCACGAGCTCCCTGATCACCGTGTTCATCCCGGGGCACAGGCCCCCGCACGTGACCACGGCAGCCCGCACGCGGGGCGGGTCGAAGAAGATCCGCTCGCGCGGGCCGGCTCGGTGGTAGGCGAGGAGGTTGTCGTTGTTGAGGACGAGGTCGGAGGAGGGGTGGATGTAGAAGAGGGGAGAGGGGTGGAAGAAGGGGTTTTGGTTGAGGGGGTTGGGGTGGGTTTGGAGGTCGGGGAGGTATTGGGTTAGGTGGGGGAGGGGTTGGAGGTTGATTGGGATGGTGGTGGTGGAGCTGTCTGAGGAGGTGGTGGTGGGGTGTGGGAGGGACATGGGTGGACCGTGGTTGGGCTTACAGCTTGGGGATTTGGAGGAGAGAGAGAGAGAGAGAGGAGTGAAGTAAGCGAAGTGAACCAGTGGGAAGGTGGAAAGGGAGGAAGAAGAGGCTATGTACGTGCCAAAAAGCTACAGGTACAGCACTTGCTGCACAGCAGCCACGCACAGACCATTTTTGCACCCGTCTCGGGTCTCGCAAAAATGATCGAAGCCACTCATTTTATTTAAAATATTTCGTTTAGGATCCCTGTAAAAAATCACCTCAATCCGATACCGGAAAGGGTGTTTATGAATCATCCAACTATGTTTCAAAATTTAAGCGGCTCCGATCATCTTTGCGAGACCCAAAACGAGTGCAAAAATGGTCTATGCACGGCCGCTGTGCAGTAAGTGCTGTACCTGAGCAGCTCTCATGTACGTGGCTCTTGAGGTTATTGCCATATCGTGCACCGTTGCCAAGCCCGGTGTCAATTCCTTCGTTCATTTTCGTACAGACGGTTCGGATTGGATGTAAACGTATACAAATTTGAATTGTCCACCACTCGATCAAGATCCAAGCTGTTGATTTCCAAAAAAATGGCAAGATCAACCACTCAACACTGCTATCGCTTGGCAGCATCTCCGAATCCGTTAAAAGGGTAGTATGTCTTGACAAGTTTCAAGTCAACAATCCACGGATTAGTTGCCAATTGCCCCGTTCAGTTGGAGGGAAGAAAAAAAATTATTCAATGGCGTGGGTATGCCACATGATGTCTCAAATCCCTTCTCCATAGTCCATCACATATTGTAGTAGGATCCGGAAAAAATGTATGAATCTCATCATGATGTAAGGTGAAGAAGAGGCCTGGAAACTGCGGGTGCTCCACTCCCCATGGGCACTGAATAATTACTCATGGGATCCTCTATGGGATGGTCGTGTCCGGGTTATTTCCAAATGGATAATGATACTCACACAACAATCCAAACACAACAACTTATACAACCTCTCACATACATGTGGGGCCCACACATAGTAGTGTGTGTGGAGCCCACATACATGTGAGAGGTTGTGTAAGTTGTTGTGTTTGGATTGTTGTGTGAGTATCATTTTTGTTTCCAAATCTATTTAGGGTTTGTTTTGATGATTGGGACTGTTATTGCCAAATCTTTTTGGGGTTTGTCTTGTCAAATTTTTTTTTTTTTGCTCGGCTCTCTTGTCGAAAATATTATGCACGTCAAAATTCATGTTAATCAAATATTATTTAATATGTTTTCGAAACACATTTGTCTCGATAGAAAAGGGTTTAGGAAAATATTTGTAAACAATATCATATTAGCATAATTCTATACGGTTTCGATCATCAAAACGCATCTGAAAAACAACCTAGACGGGACCGTCTAATCCCTCCACAGAGGATCCCATTACGGGAATGTTGAATTTCCTTGTATTTTTAAATTGCTCAGTTCTTAAGAAAATTGGGGGAGACTCATGTCTCCAATTTTTTTCCCATTAGGATCAACTTTTTCTCAAAACTTATACGGCAAAAAACATAAAAATTTGCAGAAATTTTGGCTTTGTTCATTTGGGGTTTTTAGAACCGCTCAATTTCTCTTAATACGATTTTCAATAAAAAAATTCTCCATTTATTATCAAGAAAATTTTTCAAACTAGTTTATATATCACTAAACTACTACTTTTCAATTTTTTCTTAAATTTCTTATATCAAATGGAAGCGGAAAATACTTTTCAATTTCCTATATTTCACTTCACTGTATTTTATCGGGAATAAATTTTTTGACAAGCGAACAGATTAAGAGAGTTATAGAAAAGGCGCTTGACTTTTTGGTTGGGACAAATAAGAGAACCAATGTAATATCGGTCTCGGATATTTAATATTTAATTCATATTTTAATTGAAGTATGTGATTGCGGGTTTATTCGTAAGTATTAAAATTTACGAGGGGCGTTGTGTGTGATTTGTGAAAGGAATATAAGTTAAATTATGGTCTCGCTTACATGTGATAATTTTTCTTAAAGCTTAACAAATATCCTTGCAGATATTTGTCTCCTGCGCCTTTTGCGCCGTTTTTGGATGGTACAAGAGAACCAATGTGATATCTATCCTGGATATTTAATATTTAATTTATACTTTAACTGAAACATGTGATTGTGGATTAATTTGTAAGTATTGGAATTTACTACGGGATTTGTGTGTGATTTGTGAAAGGACTATATAGCTAGTACTTATTTACAATTTTCAAGTTTAAAAATAATGGGTTTACGAAAATAATTTTTTAATTTTTTTTTGCATTGTTTAAAAGATCTTTATGAGATTTTTTCAAATAAGATTCATATTGCATATTTTTAGATTTAAGTAAGCTCATTATTTTTTAGCTTAAAAATTGCAATAAGTATTTATTTGAAAATAAGTACTTGTTCAATGTTCTCGAACGGGACACATGATGTTGTGTTTAGAGGATCTGTTGGTTATAACTATTGTATTCAATTGAGTACTTTAGTTATGTTAGTGATTCATAGGGCTGTCCACGGTTCAGATCAGATCGGATTCGATTTGTATGAATTCAATCCTAATCCGTATCTCACGGATTTTAGAAAATGTAATCCAATCCTAATCCAAAAGTCTGACGGTTTGGTTCGAATTCCAAACCGGTTATGGTTTTATCCATAGATTTCCTTTCAAAAAAAATAAATTGATGCTACTACCATAATCATATTCCAAATAAAAATGCAAACACTAATTTCCATAAACATTATCCAAATTGTAAATGCAGTAAAGGCATTAAGGCAATAAACATGGTAAAGGCAGCAAGACAGCAATCAAATAAAACTAAGTATTGTCCAAAATACACAAATTCTGGTCAAACATGATCTACTTATTACATCCCATAAAAACCAAACAAAAAATAGCAAATTAGTTTATCAAAATAAACAAGCAAATTAGTAAAATTATAATTATTTATATATATTACACACATATCTATATTTTTATTTTTTTAAATATCTCACCGTTTGGTTCAGTTAATCCACTGTTTTGAAATGAAAATCCAATCCTAATCCGTATCTCATGAATTTTTAATTTTCAAATTCATGTCCGGACCATTAATCCACGGACAAAATTCAAAAAGCACAGATCGGATCGGTCCGGACTGGTTTCACGGTTCTCGATTTTTCTTGGACAGCCCTAGTGATTCATATTCATGTGGATATTTCGTCAGGAAATTACTGGCCGGCCCCGTTTTTTAGTTTGGGTTCCTTCCGAACCCCCTTTTGTAATTTGTATCCCGTGCAGCCCCTTTCTAGAGGTGCTTTTACAACTTTGCCCATTTGCCCGTCCAGACCCCGTTTTAAGTGATCTGCCCAGACTACCTCTGCTCATCGTCGCTCCTCTTCACCCCCGCGGCCCCGCACAACAACCGCTCTCTCTCGCGGGAACCCTTGCTAGACTGATGACTCACGGAATGACGCGTCGTTGCTGGAGCAGCACCGTCAAGTCCTCCAGCTACGCACCGCCGCTGTACACGGCCGTCCCCCTCCCTCTGTCGTTGCTCGATCTCAACCTCGCCTATCTCAGCGGCGGCGGTTGCTGTGGAGGTGTCGGATGACGAGGGCCGACGAAGGAGAAGAGGTGCTTATCGTCGCGGGAGAGATGGTCGATGTTGGCGGCAAGCTGAGGAGGCAGACGGTGACTTTGATTTTGAGGAAGACGACGGCGGCGGCAAATCTGATTTGAGCAGAATAATTGGGTTTGCTTCTGATTTGAGCCCAATCTGATTTGTGTATTTTTTTATTTTAGTGTTCAATCATTTCTTTGCATCTGAAAAAATTTGGTTTGATTTGTGATCAAATTGCAACGGGATCATGGAATCTCAGGTCTGCTGTTACAGGGTTTTAGATCTAATGTTCAAATTTGTGAGTGGAAGGTCGGCCAGATGGCCGGGCTGCATTATTTTGATGGGAAAAAATAATTCACACTTCTTTTTTTGTTTGGCGTGAATTCCTGGATTTTTGGCAGTACGAATTCACACCAAGAATTCACTCAGAATTCACACCAAAAATTCACCAAGGATTCGCAGGAGGTGTGAATTCTACACAAGGGTGTGAATATGAAAAGATGTGTGAATTCTGAAAAGATGTTTGAATTTTGGATGGTGTGAATTTTGTAAAGGAGTGTGAATTCTGTAAAGAGATGTGAATTCTGCAAAGGAGCGTGGACTCTAAAAAGAGGTGTAAATTCTGTATAATCCTGTAAATTCGTGTTTTTGTCTCTCTCTCTCTCTCTCTCTCTCTTTTTTTGCGTGTGTTTAATTGGACTCGTGAGGTTCTTGCATTTAATTTTTAGAAATTAAATTGCTTTCTGTGTTATGGTTTCCGTGATTGCTTTATCTTTTCGTTAGGTATGATCCACCTTGCAACAGTGAGGGTAATTTGGGTGGGTGAATTGTGCGGATGTGGTTTGAGGATGTGAATTGTGCAGATGTTGTGTTAATTTTGTAAAGTGATGTGAATTCTAGAGGTTGGATAATGTAGATGGAGTGTGAGTTCTGCAAAATTGTGTGAATAGTGCAGACATTGTGTGAATTCTGTGGGTGTGAATTCTTTATGGATATGAACTCTACAAAAGGGTGTAAATTCACACCTCAAAAAATTCCAAGTATTGTTTTTCTAGGTGTGAATTTCTGAAAAAATGTGTGAATTCGGAGGTGGTGTGAATTTTGGGGTGAGAATAATGCAAATGGGGTATGAATTTTGGAAAAGGTGTGTACTATGGTCGAATTCACACCTCAAGAATTCACACACCTCTTTTGGGCTAAATTTTTGAGGGCATGAATTCTTGGGGGATGTGAATTCTTGAAAGTGTGGAATTCTTGAAGGTGTGAATTTTGTAAAAGGATGTAAATTCTGGGAGGTGTGAATTCTTGGGGGTATGAATTCTCAGAGGTGTGAATGCTGAGAGATGAATTCTATTTTTATTTCTCTAATTTTTTGTTTGCATTTGGATGTGAATTCTGTAATTTACGGTGAATTCACATAATTTTTTTCTAGAATTCACACCTAAGAATTTACACTCCCAAAAAATCTGGGTGTGAAGTTTTGAAAAAAATGTGTGAATTCTGCAAAATGGTGTGAATTTTGAAAATTATGTGCAATTTTTTGTTTTGTTTTTGAGAGTGTGAATTGTGTATTTTTTGGATATGAATTGTGTAGAGTCTGTGTAAATTCTGCATTTGAGGGGTCTGAATTCTTTTATTTTAGAGAGGGTGAATTCTGTATTTGACAAGTGTGAATTCTTTTCTTTTTGGTTTGTGAATTGTGTATTTTGGGAAGTAAGTTGTGATGTGTGAATTCTGCATTTTAAGAATTCACATGCTTGAAAAAATAAAATTCAAACGCAAATGAAGAATTTATATTTTCAAAAAAAACAGATTTCACATATTTAAAAAAGACACAATTCCCCTCCAAATGAAGAATTCATATCTTTAAAAAAAGACAGATTTCACATATTTAAAAAGGACACAATTCACCTCCAAATGAAGAATTCATATCTTCAAAAAAGACAGATTTCACATTTTTTAAAAAGACACAATTCACCTCCAAATGAAGAATTCACACCCAAAGATTTTCCAATGCTGTGCATACAAATAACCCCTACACTTTTATACATGTCCACACCTAGTAAAACCCAACAAAAGAAAAGAGAACGGTAATTAAAGAATTCACACCCCATAAAATTCACACCTTCCAGAATTCACACCCCACCCATAGAATTCAAAGTAACTCTAATTTCTAATTGATGCCAAAGTAACACTCGTGAATCTCTGATTCTAACCAATGTCAAATTTAGATAATGTTTCATTCACAGTAGCAAGTAACGGAAGGCTTGCTGGACAAAATCTGGTTATTCCGGCTATTCCCTTTTTTCAAACGAAGAATTCACATGTTTGGAAAAAGACACAATTCACACGGTAAAGGAAGAATTCACACCTTTAAAAAATGGGCGCGGCTATTCGCAACCACATATTTTTTCCCATAGCCCACTATATTTCGGTAAGTGGTTGTTGAAAATCATAAATAACATTTCGGTAAATAGCTATTGAAAATAAAATTATATTTCGGTAACTACATGTCGAAAATATATTCAACTTTCGGTAGACAATTGCCAAACATGCATTTTCGGTAAACAGCTGTTGAAAAAAATATCATATTTCGGTAATTGGATGTTGAAAATGTATCTAAATTTCGGTAACTAACTGTCGAGTTTAATTGAAAATTTTTAATGGGCTGTGAGAGAAAATAGGTGGCTGCGAATAGCCGCGCCCTAAAAAAATACAGAATTCACACTTTTCACATCTCCCCAATTACAAAATTTACACCCCTTATTTCACAGTTTACACCCCAAAATTCACATTCAATTAAAGAATTCAAGACGAAACGCTCAAAAAAAAAACATTCACACCATGAGAAAGGGACAAAAACCTTAAATACAACTATAGATACACCCAAAATTCATATCCGCCACCACCTCCTCCTCCTCTGCCGTCGCTGCCACCATGACTCACCCCGCCGCCACGGCTCCATATCCTCCGCCACGGCTACCTCCGTAACCAGCACCGCTTCCGTAGTTCCCACTACTCTTCTTCTTCTTCTTTATCCGCTTGTTGTTCTTCGTCTTATTCGACCCAGACGAAGAAGAAGTCTCTGGCGAGAACGTCGCACGACCTGCGCGATCTCGAAGTTGGTGCGCACCTTGGACCCCTCAGCCGCCTCGCCGCTTAGTCGTAGGCGCGCGCCGCCTCCTCCGTCGTGTCGAACATGCGGAGCTAGTGGTGGCATCGCCCTATCAGGTCGTGAATCTTCGCCGATCTTCCTAGGCGGCCGCGCTGACAATCCAAAGACGAAGACGACGACGGCGGAGAGAAGTGGAGCTGCGAGCTGTGCTACAACGACGTCACCACATCGGTTCCCTGGCCGCTCCCAATAGCCATGTCAGAGTTTCTGATTGGGTAATTTTGAAGATAAGGTCGAAGAGGCAACCGTAGAGACAGATCCAGGGATATTTTCGGTAGTTGATTAAAACAGGGTTTATGTGGGTAGGGTTTGACATCATGTGGGGCTGGATGGGAACGTGGAGACAAAAGAGGGCCGGCCAGTCAGAAGCCCATATTTCGTCGGGTATTGTGATATTTTGTTAAGTATTTCTATATCTCACACACTATGGCTTTCCTTTATAGATTGCAGGTAGCAGGTGATGAGCACCCAATATTGCAGATATTTGGTCCGACTAATCCTGTTTATATTGTTTTAACTTGCGTATATTTAGCTTTTATTTGATATTACTCGTAAGGTAGTTTGTTTAGTGCTTCAGGTTAGACGTGCAAATAAGGCGCATTTCAATGCCATGGATGGCCCGAGTGCTTCCAAGTATCCGAAGACCCTGTCGGCCCCCTAAAATCTGTCTAAGTATGGAAAAATAACTTTTCAGAAAAGTATCAATTTTCGAGATAAAAAATGGCGGTAATTGATCCTTGAATTTTTCTAAGAGTAACTACAAAGTTGCAAAGTTTTATTCGAAGAGCAAGATCATGTTCCGAACCATTTTCTCTTAAGAAAAACATGCAGATTTCCGTTTTGTACTAAAAGTGGGGGGTTGACATTTTGATTTAATTGGAATCTTGAAATTCTGGTAATGCCATTATTTCCAAATTGGGGGTACTTTCTTATTTTCATTAAATAAATTAAAGTAAAGGAAAGGTAAAAGAAAGGTTTAAAATGTAACCTTTACTTAAGTTTAGAGAATGAAAATAAGGTGCTGTGAAGCTGTGGAAGTTGCTGGGAGCCGTCGGGTGCTGAGTTTTGGAGGCTGGCCTGAAGACTGGAGATAAGCTCCCCGTATCGATACAGCCTTAATCTGTATCGATACTAATTAGCTTCGTGGCAAGGCAGAGTGTTCCATATCGATACGGCCTTAATCAGTATCGATACGGGAGAGCTACGGGGAAATGGCCCTTGTTGATTTAGCAGCGTGGTATCGATACTTTGCTTAATCTGTATCGATACAATGAGCCTTCGGCCAGATATTTGTTGCTTTTTGGACCTTCCATTTATGGAATAGTTGCTACTTATAGTATGTTTTTAGGATATTTGTTGGGAGAGACGATGAGTTGTATAAATACTCTTCTCCCTCATTTTAGTTCATAATCTATTTTTTATGCTTTAGGTTAGGTTTTCTTCATAGCTTTTCTCAAGCTTTCTTAGTTTAATTATTCAAGAACTTCTTAAGGTAATTGTTGTTCGTTAATTTTCCGTTTGTTAATGTTGTAGCTACGGTTGTGATCCTTACTAATTTCAAGTTTATTTCCGTTTTCGTTGGTTAAACATGTTTATCTTTCCTAGCATAATTTCTAGTCTTTTTAATATGTGTGAGTAGTTTCTTGAGTAAGTCTCGGGCTAATCTTTCCTAATGACTTAGGTGGTTATTTGGTTCTCAAACCTTCGGGCTTAAAATCATGATTTACGGAATAGAACTAACTTAGCCATTTTGGTCTAAGCGAGGGGTGTTAACTACTTGATATGTCGTTTAGTCAAGCGGTCTTGGCAAGTGGCATATTGAGGGCTCGTGGCCTCCTACGTGTTAGATGCTTTAGCGAAAATAGGTTGGTTTAATTCTGTTTAATCACATCTCTTGATAAACATAGTCTTTAAAGCTAAATCTTCCGGGCGTGAGCACGCGGTCGTGACTCTCGCCTGAGTTATATTGAGAGCCGGTAACGGCCTTAGTCAAGGGTGAGACGATCCTTAGACTTGCCTCTTTTTAGTTCTTTAAGCGTTTTTCTAGTCTTTTGCCTTAGCAATTTTCATCGTTTCAAAGCAAACCTAGTTGGCCGCCTTGAACGCCGTATTTCACCTTTAACCTACAATCCGATTAAGCTATCATCGAATTCCCTGTGGTACGATCCCGGTCTTACCGGTTTATTATGCTACCGACGATCTAGCCCTACGCTTGGGGTTTTCTCAACCTTATTCGAAGGCGAGGTTTGAAGGCTAAGCAGCAGGTGGCTTAGAGTGGGTGTAATGATCCGTAAATTATTATATTTTCTTATATCGTTTAATATGTGAAAGATCGTATTTTAATTATGTGTACGGATATGGGTACCGTTCTGTACCGGACATTCGCAGAATAGTTGAACTATGAGTTTTAATGTTGTAATGATATTTGTGGGTGTGGTGGGGATGTGTTGGACACGATCAGTGTTCATTTTGGTGAACGTTGAAAAAGTTAAGAAATTTTCAGATTAGTTCCAGAACCCCTCTTTTTGCTAGTTCCGGAACCCTTTGTCCAGTGGTGAATTTTCAAGTCTCTCGGGTTCAGTTCCGGAAACCCTCTTTTTGCCTATTTCGAAACTCGTTCAATTCCGGAACCCCTGTTTTTGCTTAGTTCCTAAACCCAAACATCAGATTTTGATTTTTTTCTGTTCGCGATTTTGGCTCCTGTATAAAGGGACCCTTAGCCATTTTCTCATCCATACACCACAAAATCAAACCTAAAACTCACTATCTCTCATCTCTCTCAAGATCTACACTTAAACCCTTTGATTCTCACACAAATCCATCTCCAAACTTCAAGATCTATGTGTTAATCATTCAAATCTCAAACAGGTTTCGAGTTTCTCATCCTTGTAGGTAAGATCCATTGATTTTGGCGTTTTTCTCTTTCTTCTCTAAAACTTAAGTTGATCTTTGCTTGATCATCTCGTTTTTTGATCATCTAGGTTAAAGATCTTGCAGTACAGCTTTGGGAAAGCTCGTTCTTAACAAATCTACACTTGTTACACTTATGGTTTTGCTCAAAACCTATTTTGGTGGGGATATCTTGCCTTCCCTATGTGTTGTTGAGTTGATTTTATGCCCAAAAGTCGTGTTTGAATCAATGTTCTGAATACCGTACCGGTCAGGGTACCGGTTTTGCTACTGGTACGGTACGTACCGGTACCGGTCAAATACCGGGTACCGTTTCGGATTTATCGTTAAAAATATAAAATATATATACATTTAGTTATAACCTTATTTTTCTGCTACATAAAATCCTATTGAACTATTACTGAGTACAATTTAAAATAAAAATAAAAATAACATTTATTTTTAATACTATTCTAACTTTCTCTCTTACCACGTGGCTTATTCAGTTGTATTCCCAGAAGCGGGCCAAAACTGTGGGCTCAATAGAGTCAAAACCAACCACTGGTTTTCCAATCCTTGAACAGAACATCAAACACACACACTTCCTTCTCTCTCTCCTCACGCCTCTCTCTCTATCCCTCTGTGTCTGTATCTAACGAGTAACGACCGAATTAAAACCCATCAAACACACTTCCTCTCTGCGATTCGCTTCACTCGTCCACCGCATGATACCATGGGAAGTGTTCAAATCCGGTCTGGAATAGAACAACAGAGTTGCTCTGATCAAGGTTACGCCGGAGAAGACCAAGAGAAGTCAGATGTTGCTCTGATCTTCTTCTTTTTCTCTCTCTCCCCTCCATTTCTCTATTTTCTTCTGGTTCTCTGTTTTGCAAAATACCGGCCGAAATTGCCGGTTACACGATCTCGCCCGGTATTGTCCGGAATGGCCGGTACCGACCGGTAAGGCCCGGTATTGAGGACGAGACGGTATTACAGAGCTAAAGTACCGGAATTTCACCAAACCGGTACGTACCGGGCCATACCGGCCGGTACGGAACGGTATTCACAACATTGGTTTGAATGTCCCATGGGTGTATTATGAAATATGCATTCGCTGTCAACTTTTGGCAGAAATTGCAGTTGAGTACTGGAACCCCCATTTTGGGCAGTTCCAGTACCAATCTGGAAATTCTTGAAACTTTCCCACTTCGGTTGTATTGACTCCCAATCACTTTCAACACATTCTAAACCTCTCTAAACCACTTCCAAACATGATTAATCGTGCCCCTATGATTCATTGATTGTCTCCATTCTTTGGCTCTCGTTGTAGAAAAGTAAAATGTTGAATTAGGATTATACGACACGTGTACATTATTGGTGCATTTGGTTGATTATGTGAGGCATTGTGACATGTTTATATGAATGATATGGACCTGTGATATGCCGAGCACTATGATATTTGGGTATGTGAAATAGAGAACATAATTGAGAACGATAGAATTATATGAAGAAAGCCACGGATTCACCATAAGGTGTGATGCCGAAAATGGGACGCACGGGGTCCCTAATGTCCGAAAGTACACAAGAAAGCCACAGATCCACCTTAAAGTATGATGCCAAAATGAATATAGGACGCACGAAATCCCTAATGCCCGGAAATGAAATCGAAACATGTGAAACAATGAAAATGGAGAATTTTAGAGATAATTGAACAAATTACTTATGGATTGTGTTGATCTTCAAGTCATAAGTTCATGTTCATTTGAGAAACTCCATTGTTGTCTATGCTCGGTCCGGTGCATCGATCATGTCATTGCATATAGTTTGAGCATTGTAATCTCTACTAGGCTAGTGTAGCTCATCCTATTATCATTTTTAGATACATCTCAAGGTCATTGACATGGAGTGCTTGAAAGGCAAGTTTGACTTCATCATTTTGAAAGCTAAAATGGAAGAATTATTTTGACATCTTTGTAAAAACTCTTTGGGAGATGTAATTTTCAATATAATCCTTTGACTTGGAAATCATGTAATCTTTAAACTTATCATCTTTTGACTAATATCGAGGAATTTGGGATCGGAGTGCCATTATTGTAAACCTTTGAACTTGATCGTACTCTTTTGACGGTTGAAGGGAAACTCTTTGGGGTATTGATACATGTATTACGATGGCTTCCTTTTTGAGATATTATTATTATTATTATGTTAAAAATCGAGAGCGTGACAGTGGGTCTACTACCGGTCAATGTTGGAGGTGTTCAACTAGCATTGCATGTAGTCATTGGGCTTGTTGGTGTATAGAACTTTAGAAGTATTGGAATAAAAATTGTAATTAAGGGTGTTTGAGAACTTTAGTTGTGTGAGTTGTAATTAAGTTTGTCGGTGGTTTGTTATTTGAGTTGAGACTAGAACGTTGACATTTTTATTTGCATGTGTGAAGTTTTCCGCTTAGTTTTATTCTGTTAGTTTGTAAATTTGTTGTTGGTTTTTGTGTGGAAAATCACGTGACCGTGCCGACTCGAGCCCATTTTGGATGACGTTTGCGGGCGGGGCTTGACAACCAAGTTATCGAGTTTTAGTTTATACTCGCTTGTTAAATTTTTATTCAAGATCAATTTTTGTATATAAATCATGAAAAGTAGTTTGGTTTGATATACCAATATAGTGCAAAGATTATATTGAAGTTTTCCGCTCGATGGGTGTGAAACTTTAACTTCGTTATTAGCTTTCTCTAATTTACTCCATAAATTAAGATTACTTTATTTGATTATATCTCAAGCGTTCTTCAGGTGACACAAAATAGAGTTCTATCACGCTTCCATTTAATGATCCGGGATGTTCAAATCATAATCATAATTCTTGACGAGCAAATCCTGATCATCCGTTACTCATCATACAAATATGATTTGACCAAATATTTACCGATTTCTGGTTGTATTTAGTTTAGGTCATGAACAATAAGCAAATTGAGTACTAAGTATAAAATAAAATTCTCGAATCGTCAAATGAGATTGTGATAAATTACATTTTACGTATGTGATCGATCCCACGATAACCCATATGAGAAATCTTTCTCCTAATTTACCTGGCATGTTTGAATGTTTCTTTTCAAGGGAGTAAATTTTCTTTCCTGTAGGTAGATGTTTCCTTTTAAAGTTGGAACTGAACCAAACTACCAACTGCCCACAACCATGATCTAAGGGTAGAATCGTCCCCAGAAAAATGAGAGGACATCTTGTTCCTGTAGAAGATCAGGAACGACAAAATGACTAAAACCATGGCCACTATATATATTACCGTCATACATCTCTCTCTCTCTCTCTCCCTCCCCTTTTCACCCTATCATTATGGAATCCAACAGATTCACCCTATCATTTTGGAATCCAACGGTAATCACAAACACCCTTTTCAGTTCGTCCTTGGAAGGACTGGGGGGGTTCATTTTTGTGATTTTACCAATCGTACGGTATTCCTTATATAGTGGCCAATCATGCACATCCCTCCTCCTTAAAAACTAGGCATGATTGTATCACCACCACCACCACCACCCCCATCTCTGAGAAACCTCAAAAATGCCTGCTGCTTCTCACCATTAATCTTGGGATCCAGTAACCACCACAGGGTAATCTCTGTGCAGTCTCAAAGGACATGGAGAACTGCTACGTTCCTCAAAGAGAAACCCACTGTCAAAGATGGGGTCTTGAGCATCAACGGCAGGGATGCTCTCGCAGGTGTACCGGATAACGTGGTTGTCACGCCGTGGACGGATTCCTCCGCCTTTTTGGGTGCCACTTCCGCTCACTCCACTTCCCGGCACGTTTTCAAGCTCGGTGTCATTCAGTAAGCTATACTAGCTTTTTTCTTTTTCTCATTAGTTGATCAACGTGTACAATCTTTAATGCAACTCAAAAGCTTTAAGTTATTATTGGGTCAAAATTAGGCTCCCTCTCATATACTGGTGACCATCAAGCCGATAGTAGAAATGTGTCGATCATCTGTAGCATCTTTCTGGGTCTATCATCGTTAAGTTTTCGTTTTTGTTGGGTCTATCATGGATCGATGTGAATCATATCACGTAGAAACTTTTGGTCCAAAAGAATAGTTGTCTTGTCCAAAATGAAATAATGAACCAATCGCTCTCATACGTTAACGAGTTACCGTCTACAATGACAAAGCTATGGTTTAGTAAGATTTTAATTGGAACGTTGAACATCGTTTGAAGGAGACGGAGTAGAACATCATATAAAAATTCTGGAACTAAAAATCGTCTTTCGTATTTCGAAGATGGGTCTGGCTTCTCTCCAGTCCAATGGTGACGAGACGATCCAGATTGGTACCATCCACTAATAGATTCAATGGTTCGGATTTTTTCACACACTTTTACCGGTAAGAATACACTCTTACCGCGAGATGTGTAAAAATACATCCAAACCGTTGATTGTAGTAAATGAACAGTCCCAGTCAGGACTGTCTCCTCCAGTCCAAAAATTGGACAAAAAATGGACGGGAGAGGATCCATTTCCTTTCAGGTCATTTGAAGATACTAACACTGCACGTTTATAGTGGAGGCGGTGAGCTGTGATCACGTGAGTGGTGGCTGGCGGTGTGGCTAATAAATGGCGAGATCGGACGTTTGAGTTTGGCCATAGCGAGTGCCTTTTACTGTGGATGGTTCCTTGTCCTTATTTTAAGGGGATAATAATGTCCAAAAATTTCAACGTGCCCTTAATTGTGGATATTCACTGGTGTGTTCATTTGTCATTGAGTGTGCTTCAGTTGTTTTTATCCGGAGATGTATTACGGAGTTATCAGTGTTTGTTTCAGGTGCTTTATCCCACTATGTCTTATTGTCCTGTATATATTCAATTTGATCATCGTGGATTTTCTTATTAATGACAATGGCAGCGATCTTCTTCTAAAAACGAAGGCCTGCACGATTATGGATTCTTCAGAATTCTTCGTTTTCGTGCATCACTCTCACCTTGAACTGCTTTCTGATTTAACTAGCATATGGGTTGAATATCAGAGAATTTTACCTTTCCTTTCCCTACTTCAAAATCTGGACGCTGTGTGACCAGTGACCAGTCATTTGACAACAATTTGCAATCGTCGAGAATTAAGGAGCAGGAGGCAATAGTTGAATTCTTTGTCATTCATGTATTACCAGGACATGGTTGCAGTAAAGGAATGTGAAATATGTTCATGGTTTGATGCAGGGATGCCAGATTTTTATGTTTATTCAGATTTAAAATCTTTTGGATGATACCTCGAGTGGGAAACTCAGGAAGTGACATTCCTGCTGAAACCCAGATGCTGTTGCTGGAAGCAAAGGAAGAAACAACTTCTAATGAATCTATCTCTTACATTGTTTTCTTGCCGGTGTTAGAAGGTGAATTTAGAAGTAGCTTGCAGGGAAACTCGGCCAACGAACTTGAATTTTGTGTTGAAAGTGGTAAGGTTTATACTGATTGGTTCAACCATGTTTTGGCATGAGCCTTTGTTTTGCTGGTCAGTTAATAAGATTCATGCAGTCTGGCCGTAGAAAATATTAGAGTTTTACTCCTAATTTTGTCACATCACAGTGAAAAAAAATAGGGATCCATCGTGTAACAAATCTATGAGAAATTCTCCTATAAAATTATAGTTTTCCTACCAGATAGGTTTTAGCATCCAAGTAAAATCAACTGGCAATGGGTGCAGAGGCTGCCAATGCTCAAATACTAGTTTTGGAGATAGTAATTAAACAATGTGAGACAATATGTAACGATATTTTCTTTTCTTGGTTATGGTTTTACCAATGGAAATTCCATATAAAAGTTACACCTTTGGGCTTGGTGGACCCTAAATCCATATCTATGTTAGACACTCCAAGTTATTGATGTTCTTCTTTCACTTCTCTTGAATTGATTAAGTCATCTGTATCTTCGTCTGATGATATGGGTTGCTTGTCAATTCTATAGGTGATCCTGCTACAGTAGCATCAGAATATCGAAATGCAGTTTTTGTGAATTATGGAAACAATCCATTTGATCTGATGACGGAATCTATGAAGTAGGTGGCCTTTTAGCAAAGTTGGAGTTTCATGAATGCTAAGATATGCATAATTTACAGTGGCTTTTTGGTAGGGCAACTAAAATTTGCCAGGGTTCCAAGAAGCTGGTTTGGATCTGAGTTCAATTTTCATTGTGACTTAAATGCCTGCTTCTTGGGATCTTGTAGCAGCTGGGATATACTAGAGTTTTTCATTTTCATATACATGCAATGCTAATTGGTTTCTTATGATGTGTAGGATTTTGGAAAAGTACACTGGAACCTTTGCAATCAGGGAACGGAAAGAGGCAAGTCAGTTTACGAATTGATAAACCGATCTTGCCCAATTTGGTCTCAATATTTAATTGATGTTTTTGAAAAGGTGTGTACATCTAAAGCTCGATTATTGCTTCCCTATGTAGATGCCTGGAATGCTAGATTGGTTCGGTTGGTGCACTTGGGATGCATTCTATCATGAGGTTAATCCACAAGGAATCAAAGATGGCATAAAAAGGTTATTTTGGTTTCTCTGATAATCAATATGACTCTTCTGCATCGCACATAGCATTGGAAATGTTACAGTTC
>BPLS01026640.1:0-16847 GCA_019656275.1 Rhododendron kiyosumense
ATAAATTGAACAAAACCTAGACACTAGCGCACCCTTTCATTACATTTTCGAGTGCTTATCACCCCCCCCCCCCAACTTAAGGTTTGCTAGTCCCTAGCAAATATCAAACTAAAAATAGGAAACTAGAACTATGCAATTCCTCCGTATTCACAACTGAGAACATGCTCAACATTATCAACTAGCAAAAGTTCAACAATCCGGATTTTTATTTCATTTCTACAACTCACAATTTCAGCATCCAATTAAACGAGCTAAGTAACAAGCAAGTTAAAGAGCAAGCTAAAAAGTTTGTGTCCTTGAACAATGGAAGGATACGGGACACAAAATTTTGTGTATTCAGACTTAAACCATATCCACCGGAGAAGTGCTTGAAAAACAGGCAATAGTGAACAAGAACTACTATACCTCAAGAAACTACAGCACTTATTCAACAGAATTAAACACAAGTAGATGAAATTTGGATAATGAAAGGAAAGCATGCCATTAACTAATTATGCAACCATCAGACAGTCAATCATAAAGGAATCCAAGTGCACAAAAGATCAACTAAGGTCTTTTAAAGCTTGTAATGACCTTGGTTACAAAGGGAAGGGACTACAAAATAGTGTAGTGGCTATATACTAGCATGGTTCTTCTACCCTTAGCCACTACCGACCCTAAACTACCCAAGACATGACGACACGCCGGCCAAGCACCAACAAAGATACGAAGAAGAAATAAAGAAAACTACTAGATAAGTACTACTAACACTACTACCACCGACTCGATCACACCTAGTCGCCATCCTCATCCGACTTCCCACGGTATCAAACCTCGAGCTTCCCCTTTCCATCAAACTTTTTCTCATCCAGAATAAATTCTAGCCCATAAGTCAAACCAATTCTCTTATCAAAGTATTCAACCCTCTTTCAAATCCACTCTTTCATAGCATTTCTTTGATTTCTTTTCTTTGAAGAATAGGGTCAATTGAGGTGAGATTAGTAGTGAGAGAGATTGAAGAGCCAATTTTTGGGGCTTTTTGGAGAGGGAGATGAAAATTTGGGGCTTTAACTTTTGTAGTGAGAGAGGAAAGATAGGGAATCATGTATCAATTTTTTGCCTTTTCGCATTCCAACCACTTCTATCACATTCACACCACCCCCAAATCTCCTTGAATCATTGAAAATCATTATCACGCAACCCTCCAAACATCCGGCCACCTAAGTTAAAGCAAAGAACGGGAAACAGACTAGGATGCAAAATAGGACTAGGTGACACATATGTGGTATGATCATGCAAAGAATGCCTTATATCCTTTCCTATGTGCGCTTTGAATTCCAAAATGATTCAAAATCGACATTTAAACACAATTAGGCATGGACATGCGATTATTCACCTAACTACAAGCAATTTATTGGAAAGGTGGGGATATGGGTCAAAACTTGCTCAAAAACTTGCTCAAAACTTAACCAATTCAACTTTCAACTAAGCATGCAAATCAAGAAGTACAAAATTTCTTAGGATTGCCATGAGCTCTTGCCAACTAACAATTATTGAGCATGCAACAAGTCGTGAACAAAATTAAAAAGTATGACAAAAGGATGGAATTGCAAGTAAAAAGCTTTTATTTGCTTTTGAAATTTTTCGAATTTCTCATTTTTTTGGATTTTTACAATTTCTATTGTTTTTGGATTTTCAAATTTAACACAAAACACACAAATGCAAACAGAATGCAACACAAAAAATCAAACAAATAGCACATAAGCCTAACCCCTCCCCCCAGCTTAAAGCGATGCTATGCCCTCATAGCATTAAGAACAAAGCTAAGAGAAGAAAGTGTGCGAATGTACTGTCCAAGGGGAATGTCAACCCCTAAATACCTCGACCAAGTTGGAGGATTTTATGCCAATGTTTTGCTCCAGCCAGATTAGATGCTTCCAGGGTTCACTCCTTCGGTTCTACCAACTCGGAACCATAGCTAGTCACACAGGGCCATATCCAAAGCTTTATCGGACTAACAACCACGGCACTTAGCCGCACCCATGCTTAGGGCTCCTGAATGCCTCACTCATTCCGGCTTTAGACCCAATCCACCAAGGCTGGTGTGGTAGCATATAAACCCTGCAGAAGACTTAAGAGAACGACCTTCCACAAAACAATTGACATTAGAACCACCGGCCTGTGTTATCCGGTTTCAAACTAAACCAAAATGAAAAGACAGAAAATAAAAGGACAAAAAGAACATGCAAGGAATAAATCAAAACATGCAAAACAGAATGAAATGCACCCCCCGATCATCATGCGATCACACGAGTCATACTTTTCTTCCCATTTCTTACCGGGGGGGTAGGTAATGGGTGGCTATACTAGACCGTTGAATATGCGTTATGCTAGCGCCCGTAATAAAATCTATCGCTCGACCTCACCAAACACTTAAGTTCAGCGTTCCCTGGATTAAAACAAAGTAAGATACGATACAACCTAGCGTGCACTCTAGGAAATGTCAACCTCACCCATAGACCTAAGTTGCCACCGATAGGGTCAATCTCGGAGTGCATGGATCATTCACGATAGACTATTACCAAGAAAAGCTAATGAAAGCCCTTTTTACACTAACACATTGATGATATCTTTTTCATGTGAGGTGTCTCCAAGACTTTATTCGATGCAAACAATAAGAAACATGACAAAGACAAAACAAAGCATGCATAACTAAACAAAAGAGAACAAAGCAAGAAAGAAAAACAACATAGAACATGCATAACTAAACAAAAGATGTGAAGCAAAAAGGAAAAACAAATACGCCATTGAGAGAGAGAGAACGAAAAATTAGAGAGAAAAATAAAGAGAGGGTTTAGCCACACATGGGCTACGAACACTTAGCATGCCATTAAGAACTATTAGAATAAACAGAGCACTCCAAGCTATACTCTTTGCCAAAAATTGAATTCGACCATGCCACAAGATAAGATACTTGGAATAAAGCAATTGCCGAATTCGTTTTAAAAACTTAAGTTCCTCCAAGTGCATAGCCCAAATCAAATCAATTTTCAAGTTGTTGACAAAATCTACAATATAAGGATGATAAACCATAAGAAAATTGTCAACACCAAGAAAATCAATATGTTCTATGATTGGTAACTTCTCAAGAATAGGCTCACATGGATCGTGTTTTTCTATCAAAGAGTATAAGAAATCTACCTCAGCATCCATCTCTTTAGCAGTGAGAAGATCAAGGCACGGAGGATTTGAAGGAACAAAAGCAGCTTCCATTGACGCCAACTCTTCAAAGATTGGTCCATAAGCATCTGGTTTAGCCAACAACGAGTACAAGTAATCCACTTCGGCATCCATTTCCTTAGCGGTGAGAGGTTTTGCCAATGGATCTTCATAGTATACGCCTGAAGTTTCAAGTATGTTTATCTCGTGAGCAAGAAGTAATTCCTCCGGGGAAGAATCAAGATACGAGGGATTAGAAGAGACAACTTTAGCGGTGAGGCACTTCCCCCCTGGATCATCATATGCAGGAGGATCCACAAGAGAAGGAAGAACCTTCTACTTTATCGAGGGTAGTTTTTCAAACTCTTCAAATTTTGGGGTCCAAGCGTTCATAGCACAAGCTTCATCCTCGTCTTTGAGTAAGGAATACAAATAATTGACGTCAGAAGATTCAAGAAATTCAGCCTCTTCGGTTGTAAGAGCAACTTCCAAAGGATCGCTATAAAGCAACTCGTCCACATGTTCCTCCACAAGAGTATCAATGAGGCTCACTTTATTCACATTCTCGTCATCCCCTATTTGATTGCCCACATTAAAAACATTGACTTCCATCTTCATGTTACCGAAAGTCATGTTGAGAAGTCCGTTCCGACAATTGATAATTGCATCCACTGTAGCCAAAAAGGGTCTCCCAAGGATAACCGGAGTAGAAGTAGCCAAAGAATCATTTGAATTTGTGTCAAGAATTACAAAATCCACCGGATAAACAAACTGGCCAACTTGTACCAAAACATCTTCTACTACGCCCCTTGGTGTACGAATACTCCGATCGGCTAGCTGTAGCGTAACTCGAGTAGGTCTCATCTTCCTCAACCCAAGTTCTTGATAAACGGAATATGGAAGTAGATTGACACTTGCACCAAGATCAAGTAAAGCTTGTTCGATACGCTTCCCTCCAATGGTAACCGCGATAGTAGGGCTCCCCGGATCTTTGTACTTAGGAGCAATATTCGTCTGAATAATTGAACTAACTTGCTCGGTTAAGAAAATCTTATTTTGAACATTCAACTTGCGCTTTCGAGTGCATAGATCCTTAAGGAACTTGGCATATGTTGGAATTTGCTTGATAGCATCCAGAAGGGGTATGTTGATCTTCACTTGATTGAACAACTCGTGCAATTTCGTATTCAGATTTGGTTTGGCCAAAGCCCGTAAACGATTAGGGAAGGGTGCCGGTATTGGAACAACTTTAGGATCCGGAACGCTTTCCTTCTCCTTACCCTTTTCCTTTGCCTTATCTTCCAAAACCTCCTTGCTCGGCTCCTTGGGAGATTCCCCAAGAGGCGGTGTAGGACTTGAACGATCGATAGGATGAGGCAACAAGGACGGCTCCGGAGGCATTACCACTTGGTTATCCACCACCTTTCCACTTCTAAGAGAAATAATAGCCTTTGCTTGCTCGGGGAAAGTCACCGAAGAGCTAGCAAAGTGAAGACCTTGAGAATTAGGCGGCGTAGACGTTGATTGTGGATTAGGTTGAGGTTGAGTTGGAAATTTCCATTTCTCTTGTTGAAGCATACCCACCGTAGTTGTCAACTTCCCCAATTGATTCCTAATATCATTCATCATTTGAGTTTGTTACTCATTAATCACAGTTTGACTTTGCAAGAGAGCACTAAATTGATCTTCCCAAGAACGCTTTGGTGGTTGTTGTTGGAATTGGGTAGGTTACTGTTGTTGGAACTGAGCAGGGGGTTGTTGAAATTGGTTTGCATGTTGGAATGGATCGGGTTGAGCAAAACCAGGCGGACCTTGAGCTTGAGGGAACCGGAAAGCGTTTTGTGGTTGTTTCCATGGTAGTTGAAGAGCTTGTGGTGGAGCTTGAGAGGAAGAAGAACCCCCTACGTCTTGTTGACTCCAACGAAATCCTGGGTGTTGACGTGTTCCCGAATATTGAGGATAGGGCTCGAAACGTTGAACTACATGAACCTCTTCTTGAGCAAGCCCACTAATCACGTTCTTCAAAGCCGGGATATTCGGACAAGCCTCAGTCGAATGACCTACCATCTCACAAATAACACAAATCTCCTCCGTTTGGCATACGACTTTCACTTCTTGAGATTGAGCGCTTGCTTTTAAGCTCCAACTTGTCAAGTTTTCGGGCAATCTCCTCCAATCGAGTTTCAACAGTTGTGTGCTCCACAATAGAGAATTTGCCTGAGCCCATAGGACCTTGAGAGAACATCGCTCTATCCCCTGGATCAGTGAACTGCCAAGACTGAGTC
The DNA here is from genome assembly GCA_019656275.1 of Rhododendron kiyosumense. Lineage (NCBI taxonomy): Eukaryota > Viridiplantae > Streptophyta > Magnoliopsida > Ericales > Ericaceae > Rhododendron > Rhododendron kiyosumense. Next base: position 5,484 of record BPLS01026640.1, read on the forward strand.
CTCTCAGCTAAGGATTCATAGTAATCCCAAGCGTCTTCCGGTGTTTTTCCTAAGAAATCACCACCACCCATCGTATCCAAGAGCTGCTTACTTTCTTGGGAGCATTCGGTGTAAAAGTAATTAACTTGGAGATATAATGGAAAATTGTGGTGCGGAACCGACATAAGCAAGTCTTTGTATCTCTCCCAGTATTTGTGGTACGTCTCCCCATCTCGTTGCTTGAAACTTTGAATCTGATCGATAAGTAACTTAGTACGGCTCGCGGGAAAGAATTTCGAAGTAAAAGCATCCTGGACCTCACCCCAATTACACAACGATTGAGGCTTCAACCAGCTAAACCACTGTTTTTCCTTGTCCTTGAGAGTGAACAGAAATAACTTCAACCGAGCTTGGTCAAGTTGCCCCTGAACTGTAACAAAAGAGTGCAGAATATTCTCGAATTCCCGAATATGCAAATATGGATCTTCCAATTCTCTCCCCCGGAACTCTGGAATTACCCTCAAATATTCAGCCTTGAATTCAAATGCGTTCCCAGCGGTCGGTGTTGGAATAACAATAGGCGATACTTGAGGAGCTCGTTCAGGATTCAAATAATCACGCAAAGTACGAACTGGAGCTGCTTCGGCCATTGGGCCTTTACGAATGCGATTTACTTTGCGAGGAGGAGAATGGGCAGGATACGCCCTGACAATGCTGGGGATCCTCGGTGGTGAAGAAGAGCGATGAAGCCGATTTGAAGTCGGGCTTCGAAACACACGTATACACAAAACAACTACTAACTACTAACAACAAGTTAACAGACTGGAGGGGCTATGCCGCCACCTCAACTTCAGCAATCAAGATATGCGAGGGGTTATGCCACCACCTCGGCTAATCAATGTAATCAAATTAAACTAAGTAGACTAACAAATTAAACTAAGCTAACTAACTAAGAAAACTCGATATTTAGCTAGGCTTCGTTACACCTCAGGTTAGACATCACAGTCAGGTTAGAGGTATCCACCCAACTAAACACGAGCTACTAACACATAAGCTAACACATACTACTAAACTACTACTAAGAGACGAAAGTGGGATACTTACAGTGGTTTGTCGAACCTCCAAGAAAGCCATAATAAGAAATCCCCGGCAACGGCGCCAAAAATGCTTCGATTACTTCCGTGTAGAAGAGTATTACCCAAGCGTAGGGTTTGAATATCGATGAAGCAAAATAATCTGGAGAAGTCCGGGATCGTACCCAAGGGAATTAGTTTATGGCTTGGCCCGAATTTGTAGATGCAAGTAAGGGTTTCGACTTTTAGCCAGTCAACTTGGTTTTACTTTGAATGGTGGAATTAAATGGCTAAATTAAAACCGAATTAACTAGGAAAAAGATAGGTTAGGTCTAGGAATCCTAGCACTCATGACTTGGGCTAAATCACATTTTTCACCAATTCACGCGATTTAAAATACACAATTGTAGGTATCAAAATCGGGAAAAAGAGATCCGATTATCAAGCTAGCTCTAGAACTCATTTGGTGAACACCTCGAGCGACAGAGCTCTAAGCATCATTTGTGGTAGGTAGGCGAAGCTCCTACCTACACATGATCAAAGAGGTTAACACCTCGGTAATTCCCCTAATGAATCCGAACCCCACATTAATTTTCAAATCTAGAAATTTAAGCATTATTGTTGAGAAAACGCAATTTTCGCCCAAGCCACGGGATGCTAATCATCCCATGACCCAACCCTTGAAACTACTCACGCATATCTACGAAGATAAGAGCAAGCGAAAATTGACTAAGTATAATTGAAAAGAAAAGACTAGAAATAAAATGGATCAAACGATAGATTGGTAGAAGAGTAACAACTTTAATTAAGGCAAAAATATCAAAAACTAACAATTAAAGACAGAAATTGAAATATTCAAAGTTGGAAATTTAAGAGCACTCAAGAACACTATTAAGATGCAAGCAAATCTATCCTAGATCTAGAATTATATCAAAAACGTCCTATCTACTTGTTTTGGATCTCATTACATCATTCCTTTTATTCCTCGCTCGGAATATGCTCTGAAGATGCTCCGAAGATGCTCCGCTAAGCCCTTCGGTACCGATTGCCCTATCCTTACATTACTGAGTTAAGCTCTCGGTACCGATTGGATCAATTTCGTTCGATCAATACCGAAGCAGTTAAGGCCGGCGCTAAGCAGCTCGGTACCGATTGGATCAATTCCTTCCAATCGGTAGCGAGCCCTTATCAGTTCTGAACCTTGAATTCTTCCCGCCTTGGCCACACCTTGAGTTGCCTTGGCCACAGCTTGGCCACGCCTGATTCTGCCTTGGCGTAGCTTGGCTGAATCCCTTCTGCCCGGCCTGTTCTGCTTCTGCCTAGGCTAGGTCACGCCCTAGCCTTGGCTCTGCTTTGGCTCTTGCGCGACTTCAGGCGATGACACACTTTAGGCCACAAAAGCTCCTTATTTGGCAATTTCTCTTACAAAACGGCCCAAACAAACTCTACGAGCAAACATAATCAAAAACAATTAATTAACAAATAAATTGAACAAAACCTAGACACTAGCGCACCCTTTCATTACATTTCCGGGTGCTTATCAACGATCAAGGCGATTTTATTTTCCTTGTTGATTAAATCATTCTCATTAAAATTTGACTTGATCGAGTTTAGAAAACTTCGTTATTGAGACAAAGAAAAAAAAAATATTTTCAGAAAATATTTTTAAAAAATATTATTTTCAGAAAATGTTTCAAAAAAACTTTTTAAAAAAATATTAATTTTAGAAATTTTTTTGAATTTTGTTTTTAAAATATATATTTTCAAAACTTTCTTATTTTTCAAAAATGTTTTGCAAATATTTTTAAAATAAAAACTATTTCAAAACTTTCATATTTTTCAAAAATATTTTTCAGAAATTATTTTTGTTAAAAAAATACAAAAAATGTTTTTTAAAACTTTCTTTTAGCAAAAAATGATTTCAAAAATGATTTTATTTGAAAAATGTTTTCAAATGACCTTTTTCTTCAAAAATAGTTTCAAAAATTAGTTTTTTTCTTTCAGAAAATTGATTTCCAACTTTTTTAAGAATTTTTTTTTTCAAAAATTAGTTCAAAAAAAATTTTCCCAAATTGTTTTGTAATAAAAATGTTTCACAAAATTATTTGTTTTAAAAATGTTTCTTTTTCAAAAGTTTCATTTTTGGAAAAATATTTTTGAAAACTATTCCTTATCCCATAATTAATCACACGCGAATCAAACGAGGCCAAAGATAAGCTAGTCCAGCCGGTTTGCATAGTATAAATATTATTAGGCCCTTAATATTACACAAGTGCTAGGCTAGCCCAGCCGATTCGGACTCGCGCGCGCTTACGCGAGGTCCTGGGTTCGATTCCCAGGAGGAGCAAAGTTGTTGTGTTGCATTCCACGCGCCACGCGGGAGGCCATGCGGGCGCCACATCAGTGCCACGCGGGCAATAGGTGGAGGCCACGTCAGCGCCACGTGGAAACACGTGGCTACCATGTCATATTTTACCCCAGATTTAAAATTAAAAAAACTTGCTTTTACCAACGGTTACAACCGTTGCTAAAGAAAACGTTACTAAAAAAAAATCTATACCAACACTTGGCAAAACCGTTGCTATACCTCTACACCAACGGATATCTCGCAACGGTTTGGCCAACGGTTGGTGAACCGTTGGAATTGCTTTTAGTAACGCTTTTTGTGTTTTTTAGCAACGCTTTTGACCGTTGTTATATCTCAATTTTCTTGTAGTGATGGGAAGGTCGTCTACTCTTCATCATTCATGTAGATAGGCACAACCTTTTAATTTTACTATCTAGACATTATACCGTGCCAAGCAAAATTAAATAGCCAATATAGCTTCGATCCTATAAATAATAATAATGACTCAGATGGTGAGAATACTATTATTTACAACTAAGTGTGTACCATTACCTAGCCCCATGACCCATTGTTCCGTTATGAATTACCTCAGATGGTGAAGTAATTCACACAACAATTATCATAGACCTATCTTTTAAGGAAGTTTGTACCGATGAGGCCATAATTAATTTTGCCCGATGGGGGGAAGGTTTTAAAACCATCACACAAAATTAATTACATCATCTACATACTAGTAATGGAGACCGTGGGATTTATAAAAAATAAACTCCCTCTCCCACTTAGTTATTTAAAAAAAAATTTGTGAGGGTTATCAAAATTTTCGAGTTTGCAAAACCGCGATTTAGGTCAAAGCCAATTATCACCATGTTGTCTCAATATGGTAAACTATCACGTATGCAAACAATTTGAAAACACAAATAATAAGAAAACACAAGATAAAGAATTCAGCTATTATGGTCAATGATGCAATCCTTGAGCAACAAGGAATCCTTCCAAACTTGAAATCCTTAAGCAATCCTTCCAAACTTGAAATCCTTCAGCTATACTTTTGTGGACGACTAAGATACTATGAATCAATCAAGGAAACCAAAATCAAACCGTGCTTAGGAAAGAAAATTCGGATTTGACATATTTCCGCGTAAACTGCACAGCCTTCAGTATTTTGGCCATATCTTCCTCATCTGACCTCCAATTGAAGTGATTCAAATTGGGTTGGATTCAAAATTCAATTATATACAACTTTTGTGAAGAACAGATTTTCTAATTCCAAAGTTTACTGTGTCGAAATAGCCTTGCAATCAAACCCTACGAATTTGGAAAAAATCTGTTGCAAGCCAAACAACTTGTGTCTTTTGTATCTACCATCTTCGATCTCCGAATAACCGTCGAATGCTATTACAATCGAAGAAACTTACAAACATTGATCTTATGCCTCCATTGGAGTTCACATGCTACGTTAATTATTACAACCACGAAAAATAATCGTGGCACCCAATAATTAACACATGTTACGTTAATTAGTACAACCACGAAAAATAATCGTGGTACCCGATAAATAGCACTTCCCACGAAAAAATTATCGTGGGATCCAATCACATAAAATCAACAAAAATCATGTGATCATAATAGCTGGGTAAGAACGCTGTAAAACAGGGTTAGTACAATTCTTCGTTCTACCCTATAACCGACGGACAACATGGCCTGTTTAATCTATACGCGTGATTACAGCCTGCTCTGATACCACTGTTGGGAAGCCGAATCCCCAAGACCCAGTAATGACGTGTACAGATTAGACAACAAAAATTGTAAAACCCTATAAAGCGGAATTAGGATTCTACCTCAACTCCCTGCGACACGAACGCTGGTTGAACTTGTTATAACACACCTTGCTATAAACCATGAATACTGCTCGACCGTACCTTACGATCTTCTATCGTATTCCCTTCACGTCTAGAACACGAACCGAGTGTGGATTCTTTCGTGATCTTATTTGCTCTCTCTAAGCCTGCCTCTATTTTGTAAATAATAGAAAAACGTTTTTTTTGACCTAGAGAGCATAACGTATATATATAGGGCTACGATAGGGACCTAAGAAGTAATAAGTTTGGGCTCCCAGTGTAAATAAGAAAACCTAATCCCGAATTCTATTTCTTATTTCACTAATTATAATTCACCCCACTACAGAATTATAAATGCACTCCCGTCCTTATCTCAATTATATTACGAGCTCCATAATATTAAATACTTATTAATCTCCTCACGTTAAGATTATAGATACCCGTTGATTAAAATAAATTACTAACATAACCAACCAATAGTGATTCTCTTCAAATTAACCCTCCGAAGTCCTTGGATGCCATAGTCTTTTTCGGTGACTTGATCAGTGATTTCTTTCCATATTCCTATTCTAAATGTGGGATGGTATTACTACTTAACCTAATTGTTTCACAGATTTTTTTTTGTTGACATAGGTATTAATCGAGAATAGCTGTGGGAGGGAAGGGCGGTAGGGAACAGTCCAAGGTGCGAAAGGGACACCCTGCATTTTTGTAAAAAATTGGCTTCTTTGGTGGGGGTATTTTTCATCTATTTCTCCTTTTTGACAAACTTGGTCAGGGAAACCTAGGCTTAATTTTGGGGAAAGCATTTCAAGATGTCAAGGCACACCCAGATGAACACAAATAGAGAAACAAACACCAAGTTTACATAGTAAAGCCTATATTGCTTGCATCCATGGGCGAGACAGAATTATTGTTAAGTTTGTGAAAACCTGATGCGGTCTAATTTCACGGTTCTACCTAGGTTATTATTCTTGATGTACGCAGCGGATGTGTACACTATACACCATTCTTCATTTGATACATGCCGGAAAACTTTTATGAGTTGTGGATATGTACTCAACTACATAGGTGATCCTCATGCTAAATCAATTTGCCTTCGCCTTCGCCTTCGCCTTCTTTTTTTTTTCTTTTTTCTAGGTGTGAATGTGATTTTCAAGTGTTTGGCAAAAGGTCCCAACAAACATATCCTGGCCTTATGCTTTCAAATCATTTTTGGTCTCATATGCTTTCAAAGCATTTTTGGTCTCATATTTAGAAACTTCAATGAAGTATTTATGACTTTCGTTTTCCATTGTAGCCATTGGATTGGATTGGCAAAGTGAAATTTAGCTTAAGCTAATGAAGATTAAATCGAGAACTTCGCACAACAGCACTCAGCTTCTCACCGAATCATCATTCCCCATAAGAATCTATAACACCCCGATTTTCGAAAATAAAATGGGAGGTATTAAATATTAGTTTCTGGAAAATTTATTAAATTAAAGTTCAAATTCAAAACAGATAATCCAACATAAAGATTTATTTATTACAAACCACTGTGGAAATACTAAAAATAGTCTTTGTGGTAGTGAAATAGATAAAGTATAGAGCTGACTTCTAGGCTTGATATGGATCCCAAGCGTACTTTGGCTCGGCTCCCACCTCTGGATTCTCCTTTGTATAAAACTGCTCGCCTTCAGTGTACTGTGTCTCCTCTTGATTTTCTGCAAAATCTGGCATAGATGCTAGACAATCTGTACATGAGTGATAGAGTTCACCCCGTAGTATAATCCAACCCAACTACCCCTCTTACTTTACAGGCAGCAATTAGCAGGATAATAGTAATGCGAAAAGTAAACCATAGATTTTTCACATAAACTGATTCATTACTATCCATTAACCTAATGTGAAATCTAAGATCTCATCCACGAGATCTTTCCTCCCCAACCGCTAGCTATGCCCCGTCCCATGAGATCACTTTCTTTTATTGTCGCGGATTGCACCTAAGTTATGTACCTAGCGTGTATCCCTCTTATTACAACAAAAGGAAGCTTATCATGCCCGAATCATAACTAGAGTTCGCCTATCTTATGCGCCACTTCACAATCATCACAAACATCACTGGGCTTACTTTGCCAGTCTCAAATTATCACTCATCACTGGGCTTACTTTGCCAGTTTCAACTCATCACATCTCAAAATCCCGCCTGCAGGCTTTCTCTAAAAAGAAAAACTTCCCAATTTATCCATTACCTAGTATCGTCTAGGTGAATTCTATTTCGCATACCAACTCATGTCTCTAGGGTCCAATCTAGCATTTTAACCAAGCATCGAGGCAGTATATACAATTAATCAAATAATAATTAAAACAAATAACAAGCAATGTGATCACGCAACTTTTTATGAACGAGCCATTGCTCTTAGTCTTGTATGACCACAATGTCAATAATAAAGTAAAAAATTTTATAAAAAAAATTTTAAAAAAATTTCTAGGCTCTCATTAATTATTTCTAAGAAATTAGATTGATTAAAAATTTATTTTATATACATTAATTGGGTAAAAATATTAGAATAAATATCATGACCTTAATAAGAGTCCTAAAGGTCCTATACAACATGTTCGAATGTCAAAAGTTGGGTTCGGAGGGTCGTGGAATTATTTTAAATAAAGATATTAATAAAAGTTGTCGAAAGTAAATTAAATGGATAATAAATTATTTAATAAATAAAAATGTGTTGAGGTTAACAACTTTTCATCTTTGGAATGTATAGAATTAAAAAAAATTACTCGGGCATCAATATCATGATTTATAAGGTCGCAAGGATTTTTCGTTTGTAAACTTTGGATGAAAATAAGAAAAAATTTAATAAATAAATATTAAATAAAAAAATTATAATATTATCAAGATATGATCTTTTGGGACGCGAGGAGTCTTTACTATTATTATCCCCTTTTTAAAAAAAATTAAATACAAGTATTATTAACTTAAAAACTTTTATTTCTACTCCATCTGTCAGATAATTTAAAGTGATATAACTATTACGTTTTATACTAAACTGATATTACACTGTAAGAAAATAATGTCACGTAAGTAATTTTTCATAATATTAATATCAAAAGATTGTAAAATAAATATCATAAGGGTCATCTTCTACGTAAATAATTGCAAATAAAGTGTTGGGCTTAGAAATAATATCATAATGGTGAATATGGTAGAAAACGCACAGTGAGCTATATTTTCCGCCGTCAATGACTTTGCTTCTTCCATAACAGTCCTCCTCGATAGAGGTCTCAAAATCGATCGTTGTCGGTGGTTTAATTGAGGGCATAGAGACCACTTGAGGGTTTTCGACCGGGAAAGACTTGACCTTTAAGAGGCAGAGAAGGAGGTTGCAGCCACCATTGGAGTTGTACACTATAGCAGTTCTGGAAGACAACTTGAACTTGAGAGGTATTTTTTGTTGCCCACCATGTGTTTGTTAAAATGCATGTTGCCCACCATGTGTTTTTTCCCCCTTTTTGAGGTAGCCCAGCCCCAGTTACTGATCTTAACTTGGCCATGCTACTTCGATTGTCATATGATAAGAAAGCTTAAAATAGCCATGCTACCCAAATGGAAGTTTAAATGCTAGATGGTAGTGAAGTAGTTATCTGATTTGGGTATTTTTAACTTAGGGATAGGGTCTTGCTCAGCCCACCAAATACGACTTACCAAAGGCAATAGCAACCCATCAACGAAATTGGGATTCTAATTACAACCTACATCAAAGAAAAGCAGATTAACTCAGAAAGATGCTCTAAAAGAGAAATGGGTATTGAGAAGGAAACTTTGTTGTTTGTGGGAATTGAGTGGGTGCGAGTGTGGGAGTGGTTCTCAGTTGGAGAGAGAGAAATAGAGAGTTTTCTTCTTTCTTAGTTGGAATGATGGGTTTATAGTACTGTTGAGTGGGGGCTGTTTGTAGGCAGAGAATTATGTTTTGATTTCAAAACCAAAATGGGTGCCTTTTTGTTTTGTTTTGTTTTCTTTTGCGAAATGAATCCTGCCGGTCCAATTTTTTAGTGTATCAACCTAAATCTCAATCATCCATTTTGAAAAATGATCTACTAAGTAGCAATTGATTGTCAATATGAACGACTAGAATTGACATTGATCGATTAAATCCAAAATACTACTACTTACTAAAGAACAAAGAGAATCGGGACCATTTTTTTGTCAATTATGTTTTGTGGGGATATCTCTTGAGTCAGTGTGCATTTTAATTTCCACCAATCAATCATTTTCTATCTCCTTCTTAGCTTTATTTTTTTCTCTTTTTCTTAGCCGCTCCTATCCCCCTTTTTCTCTTAAATCCCACGCCATTTCCTCCTCCCATTTTACTTTATTTAGCACCTAGTTCACAAAAACAATTGTTAACACTTTTACCTAGGGATATTTATAGAAATCAAGAAATCAAGAGAAACGTAAAAGGCAGCGAAGTAGTTATCTGATTTGGGTATTTTTAACTTGGGTTGGCTATGTCGAAGTAGTTAACTGATTTAGGAATAGGTTTGTGTTGAACCGATTAACAGCGCTTTTAGAAAAAAATCGGGCGCTGAGTTTGTTCGAACCACTTCGGAGAAATTTTACTTTTTTCGCCACTCCAATTGCCAGCGTTTCTTGGAATCTTGAACAGAATGCCCATTAGAGTATATGGTTTCTAACATCGAAACCTGTTTCCGTTTGGTTTTTAGGTTCCCACCTCTATGAGTTTGTTTTTAGGATGTGTTCCAGGGAAAACTATTTTATTCTAACTGTTGCTTTGTGTTCCAGAAGCAATGGAACTTTCTAAAGGGAAAGGGAAGGCCATCTGTGTAGCCAAGGGAAAGAAATCAATGTTGGATGGTGATTTGGAGAAGACCGTAAGAAGATAAACTTTAACTCTCCATAAGCACGAGTAATGTTTGAACCACTAGCTAGCAAGTACCGTAGGCATGGGGTGCGTAGTGCCGTACGCACGGGTAACCACAAGTATCTATATATAATATATAAGAAAGGATTGGGTTTGAATCCAAAAGAAAACCAACGGTCCAGAATGTCTCCTACATAAATCTAAACCCTCCATTCTACAATGGCAGGCCCGTAAATACTTAATATTTTTTGACCATTTTCTAATCATTGGTCTATTACCCTAACACTTTACACGTTCCATAACATATCCCCTCCCTTAATTTTGTTTCCTTTTCCCAAACTAATCAATTGACCCACAACCAAAACGTTTAGTAATGTAAATTACATTTCCTATTCCGAAACTAATCAATTTTGTTTCCTTTCCAGTTTTCTCTCCCTCACGCCTACTCTCTTCTTCTTCTCCTCCTCCTCCTCCTCTCTCTCTCTCAAATCCCCTCCCTCACTCACTCAATCGTCTCTATCCCCCACACCCACCACCACCGACCTACCCACTAACCCACAATCGTCGCGCCACCACCACCAACCGACTCATCTCTTTCTTCCCCTACCTACTTCAACCCACACTTACTTTGACAAATAAGGTTAATTTCTACACTTTTCTTATTAGGAAGGTGATGATGGACTATTTCTACATGCACTTTTGTTTGTTTGTGCTTAATTTTTTTTTTTACTTCGGATCTAGTTAGGCTATTGACTACATTTCATGATTACTAACTATTTGATAAAAGGCCACAATGAACATCGAAGGTATTACAAACTGTGTTGTGCCTAATCACGCACGAAGCACGCTTAGGTACTCTACAAAGGTAAATCCGAGCAATTATCAAACAATGGAAGCTTCACAGGTGAGGAGATTGTTCTCCCTCACCACACACTCTTTCTCATGAATACATCTTTTTTGTCGAAATTATATGTTGCGACTCAAGCTTGGCACATTTTAATCTAATAAATAGATTTCTATCCAAGAAAATTTGGAGGAGGATGGGACGAGAAGTTAGGGGTCTGGATTCTCCTTTCGAGGTTGATTATGGATTCTCCTCTATTGGCTTTAATCAGGTAGCATTTTTTAACAATTAACTTGAAACAATATGGTTGCCAAATGAAATATCATGTGTCAAAATACTTCAGGTGTGGGTCTGAATTAGCAGCCTGTCACGCCCTCGATTTTCAACATAAATGACAATACCATTTTAAATA
>BPLS01026645.1:0-14243 GCA_019656275.1 Rhododendron kiyosumense
AAATTGATGAAAAAAATGAATATACAAATAGGGTGCTTCACATATTCACAGGAAGTATTGGTTTGAGCTCCAGATAATCATTTGCAGGGGAAGATGGTAGCAAAGATTAATAAGCATTTCAAAATGGAACAAATGCCGGCATTCCACATCAAGTGGTGCGATACAGAAATTATATATATATATATATATATAACAGGCTTTTTTATTTTTTTTTCAATTGGCAATTTTATTTGTTTTTATTAGTACACAACAGGTTTCCCTCTCATTAAAATCGTTACAGTTTAGACGAGGGTACCGTATATCCATCCAGGATGAAATACTTTTATTTCGTTCAACTTGACTATAGAAAGTAAACAAAGAATTAAGCATGAAAAATACATGATTAAGTATTACCTAATAGAATTAACTTCAATTTTTGGAGAAATCGAAGTTGTTTCATGTGGTGATGAAGTAAATTAAGTTTAGATATATCGGTAGAACCCTAGCGAGGATATAGGCGAACTGGAAGTCCTTTCTCCGGCACTGGCATCATGCTGCCTACAATTTTCTCTCTAGGATCAATGAGGGACCATTTATACTTTTTAACCATGTTGTGGACGAAAGCGAGTACCACTATTCGAGCGTATTCCTTTCCAGGGCACAATCTAGATCCACCTCCAAATGGCAAGTATGTGTAGGCCAGTGGCGCATTGCCTTCCAGGAATCTTGAAGGGTCGAACTTATTTGGTTCAGGGAAGTAATCAGGGTTCTTTTGTGTTGTGTTCACAGTCCAAAATACCTGAAATAATGTGATTTTAGAGTGAGTTTAGACTAAACTAATTTTTCCTCAAGTAACTAGCTGTTTTTAGTCATTTTTTAAAGCTTTTCAACAATATTTATCGCATCGCTAATTCATCTCGATGAGTGGAATCGAAGAAGTATAAAATTATGGACCGAAGTTAAAAAATATTCAAAAAATACAAACAATAAGACAGCGAAACTGCCATCTTTGAACTTTTTCTTCTCACATTATTATCATATTTTTCAGCTCAAAAGCCAAAAAGGGTTTGTTTGCAAATCTAAAACTAAAAAAAGCCAGTGGTAATTTTGTTTGCCTAAACTGCATCAAAGAGGTAGGCTGCCCAAAAAATGGGGCAAACCAAAAGAAAGGTTTGCCGCCTCATGTTCAAAAAAAATGAGATATACTTATTCATGACTAGCTGTTTACAACGGGGCGAATCTAGACCGTCTAAGAGGATTTTGGACGGTCCGGATTCTAAACAAATTTTTTCAGGGAAGAGTTTAAAATCCGGACCGTCCAAAATACACTTGGACTGTCTAGATTCACCCCGTAAAACTTATTTACGGAACCCTCCGCAAATAAGTTTTTCTCATTTTCAAAAATATATTGGACCTGATACCGAATTACTATAAAACAATGTTCTAAAAATCGGTAGGCGCTAGGTGGGCGGAAAATGGGCGACTAGTGCCTAGGCACCGACTAGTCGGCCGCCTATCGCCTAGATGGGAACTAGGCGTTCGACTAATCGGCTGTCTAATCTAGACGCCAGACCACCGCCTAGCGCTCACCTAGACGAGGACTAATCAGCCTAGATAGCCGCCTTTTAGGACACTGGTATCAAATAATATATATTTATGTACCTTCCACCCTTTTGGGACAGTATAACCAGCATAAGTGAAATCAGCCGTGGCTTCTCTGAAAGTTCCTAAAAGTGGAGGAGCCAGCCTCATCACTTCACAGATCACAGCCCAAGAGTACTTCATTTTTTGCATATCCTCCCAGCTTAAGGCTTCTCCAGGTTGTTTTGCCTTTGAGATTTCCAATTGCTCTGAATTTTGCAAAACAAATTTATTATCACAAAATCTGATGAACACCCTTTGAAATGCCTTGCAACTGGGCAAGGTTGAGGACGAATCTAAAAAAAGATGATTTTTTTTTTCTTATAGGCAAGAAAAATTCTACTAGTATTAATTTATTAGACAAACTAATAGGGCGAAAAGGGACCTTCAAATTGAAAAGAAAAACAAATGTAGTGCTTCGTGCCGTGCCCCGTGCCTGGCACATACCGTGATGTGCCGTCTCGACGCTAAACATGCATGTGCCGTGCTCGTGCCAACTCGGTCCGTTCGACACCTCTAAGTGAACATAATTATCACACTTGTAAAGGGAGTCTTTCAATTCAAATTGCATTACATAGAGAGGAGGGTACAAGAGTATTTGGATAGGATGTTATTCTTGGTTTTTTCAAAATGGACAAACAAATGAGAACGTTAAAAGAACAAAACGTGAATAAACAATATGAGACCGAAGGCGTAGATACTATTAGAGTCTAGAGAAAGCAAAGAATATCTATGTGGTTTTACAGTCGCAATAAAGAACCTATCAGGACATGCATGTGGGAGAGATACATAGACCCGACCCGACATGCCCGATTCAAATGAGACAAAGGTGGAGGCGGAGCGGGTTAGATTGTCATCCCAAATCTCAATAGAGAGACAAACAAGATAGATCCATACATATCCAACATAAAAAAGGGGTTGTTATATTACCTGTTAGAACCTTATGATAAACCTCAGGTCTCTCTGCAACAAACTTCATGAAAAAAGTCATGGTAGTCGCAACCGTGGTGTACCCGGCCACCAGCGTTCCCATTACCTTGTCGGATATCTCGGCGTCCGACATGTATCCGCCGGAGATGAGAGCCGACAACATGTCCTGACTCGGTGATCCGACCGCCGCCGCAGCATCGATCTTCTCCTTGATGATGGTCGCGAGCTCCTTCCGAATCACGTCCGCCGCTCTGCACGCGTTGTAGAACGCGGTCCCGGGGAAGTTCAGAGGGAGAGAGTGAATACCTTCGCTGATTTTGTTGAAATGGCCGATGAGTTTCGCGATGCGCTCCGGATTTTCGGTGCCCATGAAGAACCGGCACGCGAGTGTAAAGGTTACTTCCTTTGAAAAAGGGTGGATCCTCACCTCAGATTTGCCTTCCAAGTGAATCTTGAGTTGTTGCTGAATAATGGAATCCATATCTGACAAGGAAAGTAATTCACGTATGAGCCAAAGTAGATAGACGAAAAAAAATTAAGCTAAAACCCTAGGGTATCTTGTATATATATTAAAGCGTCTAAAATTTTAGGATACCCTATGAAAACACCTAAAATTTTAGGGTACCCTATAGATGAAAGTGCCTAAGATCATAGGATGCCCTATGAAAGTGCCTAAATCACTAAAACCTTATAATAAGAAAGTACACCCTAAAACTATATGAAAGTACCTAAACATTGTTTTTGCAATAGCAAAAAGATTTTATTAATTTTATAAACGATTACAAAGATTAAACTTAATAAGGGTACACCGGCAAAAACCACCCAAGACCACCGAAAAGGACTACACGGAAGAAAAGACGCCAACCGACCACCAAAAACCCAAAAGAAACCCAACCTAAAAACAAAACAAACACGTAGCGAGCCTTAAGCCCAAAGAAAAATAAACCCCCAACCCCGAAGCCTAACAGCACCCGAAAGCCACCAAAAGGTCAAAAAGACATAACCACCGAAACCTCACACACCCGCAAAACCACAAAGAAAGAAGAGCTCCAAACAATAGCGAAGCGACAACCCCAAAACACCAAAAACAAACAAAATAACAAAAAAACGGAAGGACCAAAAAACACAACCACCAAAATCTAAAAAACACTTGCAAGCTCCCATAAGGAAACTAGAACTCCAAAGAAAAGGAAGCGTCCTCCCCTATATCTGAAAACTCTCCCTCTTCCTCTTCTAGCTCTGCATATTTCTTCAATGCTATCTCCCTATCAGCAATTTCCTCCTCTTCCATTAAACATGTTTTCTAAAAACTCAAAAAGTTGAAAGACCTCTACTGAAAATTATTTTACTGACGTCCTTCTTCTAAATGAAAACTATTTCACCGTCATTATTGCTAATTTTCTCAATACATTTTTCCTTATTTTGTTACTTCTTGTTTTTGAGGAGATGAGTCAAAAAGCTAAATATTTTTTTGACTAAGAACTATAAAATTTACTAACAACGTAGATATATAAAAGAGTACTCAAGCCATGAAACAACTGAGTACAGCCCCAAATACGGAATACCAAGCAAACACGAACTAGTTAAATTATTGGTTGAGTGTTTTTTGTTTGAAATCAAGGATGAGATACGGGGGGTCTAGTGGTAGCGATCACCATGACAAGAATTTTAGAAAATGCAATTATTATATGTAAAAAAAAAAATTATGCCCAATTTATAGTCTCACCACTACTTCGCCAATCCTGATTCCGTCCTTTGTTTGAAATGCCGCGATCATTATATATATATATACACACACACACACAAAACATCTCATTCTGTATTTGTAAAGCATTACCCGCCAAGTTGTGGGCCAGCGACTCGGGCTTCAAAACACCGGGTCCTGATCTTATCAACTTGAGATCCTGTTCACGTATTAACCTTTTCGGTTGGTTGGAGAGGAAGAGCTTTTTCATGGATTCCGGATAGAACGAGGTGAAGTACTTGTTCTCGTTGGACCAGAGAAACTTGTGCCCGTTGGGGCCGCATATCACCACAATCTTCTCCCCGAAAAAATTGGTCCTGAAAATGTCCGGAGAGTGCTTCTTCATCCTATCCCTGATGAATTTCTCGGGGTTGAGGAAGAAATCTAGGGTTTCGCCCACAAAGGGCAACCCTGAGCCACCCGGTGGAAGCCTTGAACCCACATCCGATCCGTTAGAATTTCTAACGACAAAAAAACTAATCGTGAGAGAGACGATGAGAAAAGCTACGGCTAGTGAGAGAGCTTCCATGTATATTATCTTGTTCTTGGAATGATTTGGAGACGGTTTGCTTTTATAGACAGGAAAGAGAATGTGTGATGATATTTTTACAGAATTGTTTCACCTGAAGTTTCATTTTAATAGCTTTAATGTCATTGGACCAGCCCTTATTTGTGAAGTCGATCATAGCTAGCCCATCAAGATTGAACATTGATACTGTTATTAATAGTTGTTGGCTATTAATAGTTTGGAACGATGGTGTAGACTACCATATATGTCTGGGTGGAGTGATTTTTCAGTATCGAGTGGGTATATCCTACGTGATACCTGTTCGGCGCATTCGAGCCGTCCAATACACTTTTAGATGGCTCGGATTGAAACCCCTTCTCTCCTCTCATTCCAACACTTTTTCTCTCATTTTTCTCTCTCCTAATCTGATGGCGTGGACGCCCAAGCGCCGACGAAAGAGAAATGGAGTCACACGGAGACATTTTGGTTGCACTATACGTACCCATGCCATTTGCTATGAAAAATGTGAACTCGTGTTCAGGAGAAACAGAGTGATGGCCAGAGGCCATTTTTATTTTATTGCAAGATCCAAATTTTGGTCCTAGTTTTTTTTATAATAAAAATCACTCCTAAATTATTAATTGATTTGAATAATTAATTTAGATAATTATTCCACTGTAACGATCTAAGGCGATTTTGAAAAGCCACAACCACCTAGTTTTTCGGCCCGCGGGGCGGGGCAGGGGGGGGGCCAGGAGGGTGCCCCTCTCGCTCCTCTTCCTCTATCCGCTCTCCCTTCTTCGCTCTCCTCTTTCTTCTCTATGATTTTTTTCTTTTCGTTTTCTCCTTCCTCAGATCTGACCCTCTCTATTCTGCAGGCTCCGCCGTCACCAAAGTCATTTGTCCACATGTAATCCATCGCTAGAGCCCTTGTAGCAGCAACGGTGAAGGTAGCAAGGGTTGCGATCCGTTCAACGGTTTTTGGGCAGGTAGATTTAAAGCAAGATCTAATAGAGTTTTGTCTTTCCTTGTGAGAGTAATAAAGTTCGCTTTTGGGCGATTTGTTTACTGTTCGGGCTCGAGAAGATTAGTATACATCTATTGGTCAAAGTTATCTGATCGTCTGGGTTCTTGTTTTCTTTTTTCTTGGCTAGTAATGTATCTCTTTTTGAGACTGTTATAGAAAATATGAATTTTTCGCTCAGCAGAAAGTGCGTCAGACGATACTTGGGCTGGGCATGAAAGACATCAATTGTCTCATTTTTTCACGTTATGTATCAGTTAGATGATTAGTTTGGATTCATCCAAGTTATCTGTAATGAATTTTGTTATGTAAGTACCGTTGGGCTTTATCAATGCAGTACCTCTCATTTTTGTCAAAAAAGAAAAGAAAAGGTAAATGACCATGCAACTAAAACCCTAACCAACTACCTAACCTAACTAAACCAATTACACCCCCATCCATCCATCACCCTCCACCCTTTCAACCATCATCTCCATATTTAATACATTGATGTATTCCTAGCATTTTCTTTAGCAATATGTAGCCTTTCCCTTTTTTCCCTAACCAATGAGGAGCCAACATACCACTCTAAAGTCTTCCTTTAACCAATGAACCTAAACTTAACGCTTGTATCACTCTAACCACCAGGTTTCAGCCTAAACTAATAATTCCCAATGAATATCTGGCTTGGCTTGTCTGTAATCCAGTAGAGGTGAGGTCTAAGTGATTCCAACCGTCAGATGATATTTTTAATGGTCTAGATTTGTTTTCAATATATTAGTGATAATAAAAGATTTTTACCAGTAAAAGATTTAGCAAATCTGAACCATTGATTATCAAGATGAATTGTTCAAATTGAACAACACAATATTCTTCTCTGCAGTTGATTGTAGAGGAGCGGGATTCATTCCCAACAAAAATCACCCACTCCCATTCCCCCTTTAATCTCGGCAGAGAGAGAGAGAGTGTGTGCTACGTGGGGAAAGAGAGGGAGAACCACTACCACCATTTATTTCTTCTTCTCCCATATTGTTGTCCACTTCTTCCTTTAAACCCATATTTGATTTTATTCCTTATTCCTTTGGCTTCTACGTAGGATTGAGTGAGAGGGATACCATTATATACACACACATAGCTAGAGAGAGAGAGAGGAGACGGCAAAGGGAGGGAGAGATTCCAAGTCTTTAACCTTTTGCTTTGTTCTTCCTTTGCTTATTTTTTTCTCCTTTTCTTGTTTGTAATCCCTGACCATGAAAGAAACAAATCCTTCCAACCTCACTACCATTTTGCTGAGAAGAAACGAAGAGGAAAAAGAAGAAGAAAGAAAGGAGGAGTGGAAATCAGGCCACCATTGCCGCCTCCGCTCACCTCCATTTTTATTTTTTTTGGCATCTTAGCTACAACTCCAAGAACCAAGTTAGATTTTCACTACCCTTAACTCTAAGTATATTAAATATGTTTCGTAGTATATTCACAGCTCAAATTGAACCCATGTAAAGAGAAACCGAAACTGTCAAAAACTATTCAAACCAGTTTGGTACCTCGCGTCCGCGAGTCACGGCCTTACAGCCAGCGGCCACATTATTAATTAACAATCTGTTTGGTTACCACACACTACACAGTCGGGTAATACCGTTGTTATTGACTTAATTAATGACGTACATTTAGCTTAGCCTTCTAATTGTTAATGCGTGACATTTTGGTAGTGTGGTTGAAATGTTTAAAGTTACCTACTGATATTCTATAGAGGTGAGCAGTCCGATTTTATAGTAATCCAATAATCAAACCATTACTTACGGATTATAAATTTAGAAAACCAAACAAACCCATAAAATTCATAAAACCAAACCAATAATAATCCAATAATATTTATGAATATTATTCTATATATATGAGTATAGAATAAAACTAGTATTTATCAGTAAGGCACGAAATAGTTAGTATATTTAGAAGTTTAAAGAAGTTAAAACAAATAGAAGATTTTTGGGGCTACTAGATTGAGATATTATACGAATGTACTAGATAATTAATTTTACTTGTTGAACTAGTAAAGTTATACTTCACTAATAAAAATGTATGTCTTTTTAGTGAATAAATGTGTGAGGTTTAAATGATTCATCATTTTAGTTAGTAAAAATGTATGTCTTTTTAGTGAATAAAAGTGTGAGGTTTAAATAATTCGTCATTTTAGTTAATAAAAATGTATGTCTTTTTAGTGAAACTTTTTCTTTGAACGATAAAAAAGTTTCATTAATTTTGAAATTGTTACAAGACTAATAGGAACAAGAAAACAACATCATGTTCACTGAACAATTATCTGCCCAATTCGAGACCCAAATTTAAGATTGGCAAGAAGTTAATTAAAGAACACCCAATTGGGACAAAGCCCACCTACAAAGGTCAAAGCCCATACAACTTAAATGAGTCTAAAACCCAGATCAGCACATTACAGCACAAAAATGGGCTAAGTCCAGCCCACACACCACAACCAAACCCTAACCCCACCATTAATTTGCCTAAGCCACTGCCCAAAACCAAAACGCCGACCACCAAAACCCCAATACACTCGAACAGACCACAACAAACCACCCGACTCCGAAATGATGAACGTCGTTGTCAGCCACAAACACTGCACACCACTGTCACGTCGTCACCCCTAGAAAACTTTGAGCAAACGCCAAGCAGCGGAGCCCAGGTCAACGGCCAAACCACCATGCCAAACGCGAGCCCCCGACGCCGTTAGGCCATACCGGAACACTTAGGAATGAACCGTCCAGAGACCTCACGATCCTCGCCCCCCCAGCCCCACGACTACACCTCACCGTTGAGCAAAACCGGTTACACCAAGTGTGATAACCGGCGGTGGGTCAGAAAAGAGGGGAAATGAGGAGAAGAGAAGGCAGTAGAAGAATGCGATGGAGAGGAGACCAGCAGGAGGAGAGAGGAAATCGGACGTGGATCAATAAATTGGATGCCAGACCCATTGCCACCGCAAAACACCCACGTCGTGAACCTGCCATATGTCGCATGTCCCAAAAACGTCGGAGAAATGTTGACCTGTAAAACCCCCGAGTTAGATCTGCACACCTGCAAAAGAAAAATAAAAATAAAAAGAGAAAGAGAGAGTGAGAAGGGGAGAAGAGGAATCTAGAGAAGAGAGAGAAGGAGGAGTCGGGGGAGGAGCGCCCCCCCCCCCCCCCGCGACGGAGGTTCAGAGAAAATCTGAGATAGGGTAGAGAGAGAGGCTCTCTAGGAAGAGAGGAAAGTAGAAGTTAATTGAAGACATATTTTGTTCTTTTTAGTGAAACTTAATTGACTACTTCAGTATTAGAAGACAACCGCTAAGATTACTTAAGTTGGTAATTAAATTGATCCTATGGTTTAAGAAAAGACTCATCAAACCTCAAAGTGCTAGAAATTACTAAAATGAACCTATGTGCTAAATCAATAAAGAAACCCAAAAGTCACAAGGACAAATCCGAAACTTTACGTGAAATTCTTTTGTCTTTCGAACTATCAATAATGTTATGTATCATTGATTATTTATGAACTGTTATTATTATTGATCTTCTTGCAATTACTTTGGTATTGAAGCATATCGAAATCGTTGTAAGGTTAGTTTGGACTTAAGCTCACTGGAGATGGATGTACAGTGGTTCAGTTATCCTGTGTATGTGGTGATAGTATGATCAATTTACTCGTCGTTTGAAATGATTGTTTTGTCAATTGAACTGAGAACATAGAAAGGATATTAGGAACATTTGGTGAGTTTTTGACTTAGAGCATCCGCAATGTAATAATTAAAAGTGAATAATCAACACTTGCCACGTCAGCTTTTGATTATTCATTTAGAGGGTTGATAAAGTTAGCAATATGAAGTCCCACATTGTTACTTTTGATTATTCAAATGCTCAAATTTGATTATTGGTTAGGAGGTTGCTAACTTTGATTATTACAATGTGAGCATTTTTTTAAGCACACATTGCTAACCTTAACAATCTTTTGATTTTGATTATTACATTATGGATGATTTTATAAATTATGTAGACGTTATGGTTGATGGAAAAAGGAAACAGATGAAAGGTTGTGGGCTTAGCAGGACCTCGGGGGTAGCTTGATAGGATCTCGTGTTATTAGGGGAACATAGCCTGGACCTCGGGGGTAGCTTGATAGGATCTCGTGTTATTGGGGGAACATAGCCTGGTAGGACCTTGAGGGCAGCCTAAAAGACCCGGTGTAACTAGGGTGGCCAAGTAAGACCTCACAGGTAGCTTGACAGGACCTCAGGTATTGAGGGTAGCCTAACAGGACCTTAAGGGCAACCTGAAGGACCTAGAATTCTGATGATAGCTTACTAAGACCTTGTGATATTGAGGGTACCCTAGAAAGGACCTGTAAAGTATGTTCAGTGATATTCTGAGTTTGGAATGTGATGAATACTACAATCTTGAAATGATTATAGAAGTTGAGATTTTGAGATTTTTTTTTTTTACTCGGCAGAGATTTTGAGATTTACTTAAGTTAGTGATTTAATATTGAAACAAGTTTTATACTCTTCAATTCTTACCTCATTTATTGTAAATGAGATTACTTATAGAGTAAGGGCTAACTGGTAAAATTTATCTATTGAGTGTCAAAACTCATTTTAGTGCTGTTGACGTTTCATGCCAGGTATTCAGGAGACAAGAGGTGATTAGCATTTCAAGAAGAGAACCCAATTGTTGAAATTGAGCACGAAGAAGCTTGGAATCCGAATAGGAATTAGAGTCACGCTCTGTCCTTTTATTAAATAAAAGTTGTCAGACTTTTGTACATGTACCCTTAGATACTCTAATTTATTTTTAGTACTGAATTTCAGGTTCCAAGAAATCCACAGGCGCCTATAAAGGAATGGAGTTCCAAGAAGTGGCTTACACTTTTTGGCCATCTCCGGACGATTATGCCCCTCGCTTCGGAAACTAGCTGATTGAATTTACTTCTTTGGGGTTTGGGGCATTTCTGTCATTTCATGCTCAAAAGTGGTGGGCCATAGACACTATTTGCGTTATTTTCAAATTACTTTAACGGGTTTTCGGACTTTCGATGTTTTCCGTTTGCGTCCCGAATTTTCTACACTATTTTGTTCCGTAGTGGTGTTGGGCTTGAGGGCTTTCTGGTAAAATCCCCTTACCTTTGCACTGTGCATCCGGGAATCTCGTCTGTCTCCTCCTAAAATTGGGGGCATCCTGTCTCCCCAACAATGGACGCTGGAATGAGAAAAAAAAAATTGCGTTCTCTGGAATTTAACGAGAACAGAGAGAGAGAGAGAGAGAGAGAGAGAGAGAGAGAGAGAGGTGGTGGTGGGAAGGCGACGAACTCACCACCACCGTCGACCAACAGCACCAACGACCACGACTACTGGAGCCGCCCCCACCTCCAACTCCTGCCACCACCGCAGGAGGCGAAACGTGCTCCGACCAGTATTGACGAATACAATCGACGACCACTGGAATCGACGCCATATCAAGGTATTTCTCTCTCTCTCTCTCTCTCTCTCTCTCTCTCTCCAAAAAAATTAGGGTTTCGTGTTCATATGAAATTAGGGATTTGGTTTCAAATTAGTATTCCAAGAGGATTTGATCTCTATTTTCTTTTCTTTTTTTGGAAATTTGGGTTCCAATAACCAATCTTGGTCTTATTTGGTGAACCGAATCAGATCCTTTTTCCTCTATATTTACGTACCCTCTTGTTCTCAAGTCCTGCGGCCGTTGTTCGGTAATTGGAGTTTGTGGGGCTGTGCATTTGTTGGTTGTTAAAATGGGTATTGATTCGGATCGGTATGTGGGGAATACACTGTTGAGGATGTACTCTGGGTGCTGCATGATTGGGTTTGCGAGGCAGGTGTTCGATGAAATGTGTGAGAGTGATGTAGTGTCATAGACACTGTTTTGTCACGCCGTAGGTCTTTGTAATCGTGTTGTTTGGTAAAGCACAATCGTATCAGGCATTGGCTTTCATCTCCACTCTCCTTTTTATTGCCTCTTCCACCACGGGCCTTAACCTGCAAATCACAAGCACGACGTCTTAACAAACTAAGTTGAGGAACCATTTTAGCCTATGGGTAGGAGAACATTTTGAAGTCCAAAAAGTTTAGCAAAAGAAATGATGAAGTGTGGTGCATCTAAAAGGAGAAATATACTTGTGCTCTAATTGAAGCTTCATATGCATCCGGTGAAGTCCGATATTTAGCCTCCTCTAGAAGTTCAATTGTTTACCAAAATGGATTATCTTTGAGAGAGGCTGGAAAAAATCATAGGCCATTGATATAAGGGGAAGTGGAAAGTCAGATCTTTTCTGAAACTGTTTACGCTTTCGTTGCAGTTGTTTCATTAGGACAGACCATGGAAATTGCGCTAATGAATTACTATATTGGCAGAAAATTCTACACAGAGGAAACATGGCCAATTATAGTCCATAACAGAAAATTCATACAGAATGATGAGAATTTTCAATATATTTTTCTGAAACTGTGAACTGCGGTAACAAACTTCAGTTTACAACTGAACGTGATAGGCCCCATCGTTGGGCATTAAATATCTGTATCATTATATATGAATCCTTTTCTATAGAATTATCAATTTTGTTTTATTATGTATCTTTTGCATTTGAGCGGTAAGAGCAGTATGACCTTGTATGGTAAACAAAGCCTTCAATTAACCATCAATAGTAAAACTTAATCTTCTTCTTACTATCCTTGGAGTATTATGAGCCCATGTAGGTTAGCCCTTACAAGAGTTGATCCTTTTTCAGAAAATTGTTGTATTGCATACATATTGGCCACAAGCTATACAAGTCGAGGCAGGGGCTAAGCTCTTTTTCTCCGAAAGATCTACGAACCATTTTTCTGATATTCTACTATGACTCTATGAGCGTAATTCAAATACCACCGGTATCAGTAAGTTCCCAAAAGTTGGTTTTAAAGGTTTAAGTTGGACTTCGGTGAATAAAAAAACCACTGAGCTAGCAGCCTGTCGTGTGAGCCTCCCACTCGCTGTGCCAAAAGCAAGAGGTGCCCTGATAATTGCATCGTGCCTGGGAATACTTGGACTAGAGGGAAAGAATGATTTTATATCATCTAAAATACAATAAAGTAGGAAAGATAATTTTTTAAGATGTGCAGAATATTGGAAAACCAAGATACGGGACGGAGGTAGTGTGATTTTCTTCGTAGTAATGCAAGACTAACAATGCAAGGAAATCATTTGGATCCTTCATGGAAAATTCCATAACCTGAGATTTCTTTTTGGTGATATCACAGCCTTAAAAGCATGTTTGCAAGCCTTCAATTCAAGGAGAACATATCCTCCTTCCATAAGCTGCATGTGGAAGGGGTTTTTGATCTTTCTTTGTCAGAGGTGAAGCCTGAAGACTGTAGGACATAATTCAGAGGTGAAGCCTGAAGACTGTACATAAGAGGCTTACATTGGGCAAGTTGAGAAAGTCAAAGTGGGTGGAACAAGACTGTAGGACATAAGTCAAAGATATTTAAAAAAAAAAGGGCTCGCGTCATTATATTTGCCCTCTTTGAACAGTTGTTAGCCTATTCTCGGACACTTGAATGTTTTACCCTAACCTTGAAATACTTTCTCTTACCTAAAGTTATAACCGAAATGAAAGTCCTATTTGATCCGAGGGGCAATGAGCTGTGATTTGGTGGATAAAGAGAGTTTTCAATACTTGGCATTCCGTTCATGAGATCTCGTGTCCACTTTGTAGAGCTTTCTTTTCGTGTCAACTTGTGCAGGGTACTTTGCTTTCATTTACATAATCTCCACCAGCACATTTTGTAGTATGCATCTTGTTTCGAGTGATTTCATTTGTTGAGTGCATGACACGGTGAGATTTGAAGTTGAGACTCGGTCCGGAGAGAACTTTGGTTATTTTTCACTTGTGACTGAAGCCCTTGTTCACACACGCTGAGTATAGGTGCCGTGACTTATTTTTCTGATTTGATAGTATCTAGAACTGCTTATGCCCATTGTTTCTTTGTGATGGCTTCATATTCTTTGCTTAAGATATTATTAAGTTGTCTTATAGGTTTTTGGGGTTCATGTGAAAAGTATTCATAATGTTTGTGGGTGTTCATTGTTGTAAACCCTCACGAGATTCCACTCGTCCTTTAGGGATCGCCTAGGGGTTTAAAAGGCTTGTTGCACGTGCTAAGTGCAATCGTGAGTTCTACGAAAGTGACGTAGTTAGAATTTATATTATTTGTTTTCTTTGCTCGGGACTAGCAAAGTGTAAGTTGGGGGGTGTGATAAGTGCCAAAATATACATATTTTGGCCCTCCAATCTATATTTACTAGTATTTTATATTTGTTAATTGGTATTTATTATGTGCTTTTATGTTTGCAGGTTGCTTGAGCTCGATTTTCATGATTGTTGGGTAAAGATAGAAG
>BPLS01026648.1:0-45261 GCA_019656275.1 Rhododendron kiyosumense
GTTATGTTCTCTCCTATTAGGTGTGAAATCACCACTAAGCCAATGGACGAAGAGATCTTTGGTAGATAAACTTGCCTTTTGTCTGATGGTTCGAAGGGTCTTGACTGGAGACTATAATTTCGGGATTATAGCTATGACACCACACTTCTCTACGGCACCTGCCATTTCATTCTGTCTGAAAATGCATCCTTGTATATTTCCCTTGAAAGTCTCATTGTCTTCAACATTTCCCTCTGCTCTTCTATTTGTTTCAGGATTGTTCTAGTTTGTTGTCATTTATCCTATGTTGTGTGTGGCTTAGCAGATCTTGTAACTAACAGAACAGTGTGTGTGTGTGTGTGTGTGAGAGAGAGAGAGAGAGAGAGAGACTCACTGTTATCTAAGTAGGTATAGTAGAGTTAAGTAGGTATAGCCGTATAGTAGTGGAAAGAGGTTAGTGACATGATCTGTTTTTCCTTCTGTTTGCATTGTATATGCAAAAGATGATTGTATTTGGTTACATCTATTGAGTTTTGCTGATTGCAGAATATTAAGCTTTTTCCTTTCATTTTCCACTCTTTTTAATGATAATTTATTTTCTCTAAGCAGGAATTGGAGATCAATGCTCCAATCGAGGAATTAAACACTTCACAGAGCAATTGAGCAACTGGTCAAAATCTGATGGATATTGCATGTATGACTTGGTTCTAGTTCACCCCATAAATAAACCTGGTTGTGATTGCTCACGGATAATTTTTGAAGTTACATTTAGCAGCTAATTTTAGTATCTAAATCGGTAGCAATTGTAGTGGTCTGCACTCATGTTAATATGTTATTATTTGATGTGAAGTGGATGAATACATACTGGTGAGAAGATTCCACAGTTATGTGTTGCTTATAGAATCCTTTAGTCAGAGGCAACTACACATTTGCCAGTACCTACGAAGGACAAATTCATAACTTTACTTATCAGAAAATAGATTGACGCTCTGCTCTTTTCTTACTTGCTTGGTTGATAGGTGGGAAATAGTAGAGACTTCTGTTTTGCTAAGAATAGGCCTTGCCATTCCCTGGAGTGTTACTGTGGTGTGTGACTAGATTGATTTGTCACTTAGTTCATGCTCTGTTTGACCTTCTCTTTACCTTTTGAATCCCATTTACCTTGAACATTCATAAATTTTGCATTTTAGACAGCCTTAAACTTGGTAAATGATTCGGGTAATCTATGGTGTTCAAGTTTTCTTTGGAACCACAACTTGGATATGATGATGCGCATATATTTCTTTCTCAATACTAACGGCCATCCTAGCTTTGTTTTCAATTTCTCTGCTGGATGCTTCAGATGAATTTCTCTGTTTATTTGAACATCAGGGAAATAACTCATGTCTAAGCTGAACTGTGTTCTCTGTGTATCCTGTAAAGTTTGCTAAAGCACTGATGTCCTTAGATTATTCCCCTAATGTAGAGAAATTGGAGATGGCTCATGGGACTCCTGGTTTATGCCTCTACAGGATCAGGTAGGGCAAATCTGATAATTATCTGGCTCTCACTTGTCATCTTAACATGTTATTCTAAATGTGAACTGTGCCTATGTTTGCAGGCTGAAGAAGTTTGTGACAAGGTTGTGAATCTTCATGGCCACATTCGTATATTCAGCTATCCATTCAAGTTTAATTTTCCCAAGTGACTACTTTATGATTAAATCCACAGGTGAAGAAAATGAAAGAACTCAGGGATGGCTACAACATAGTTGGTCTTTCCCAGGTGATCAATGATGAGATATTCACTTTGTTTGGTTTTGAGTTTTGAGAAAAAAATTGATATAATGAGTGGAGATAGATAGACAGAGAAACTTATTGAGAACTAGGCAGAGAGTAAAATTTTTCCTCAAAACTTGTAAAAGAACAAAGTGTTATTTTCCAATTTCATGCAATGCAATTGTCGTGCAACATGCACCTTGGTAGTGATATTCCTATGCTAGTCAGGAGAATGCTTTGGTGGCTAGTGCACTATATTTTAGGCATTCGCTGTTCTGATATCTACTGGATTGAACATGAACAGATTGACTGAGGGAGATGGCATTGGTCGACTTCTATTTATGATGAATAGTTCAAACCAGAAATGGCTATTACCTTTCATGGTCTAGTGGATTAAAACGATTAACAAATGTTTGGTTATTTTAGATCTTTCAAGTTTTAGGTGCCATTGCTGTGCTTGTGTGATTATGTTGTGGCTCGATGCAAGGTTTTCAGCAGATGTGAGGAATAAAACCAAATAGCTTTTCTCAATCTGTCATCCCTTTCGTGTCGCCAATTCACCACCGTCTTTCACTTTGTTTACGACTTTCCATGTGGTTTTGACTAACCTCAGAGATGCTCACATTCTGAACTTTTTCTGTGGACAGGGTAATGTAATAGGCCGAGGTGTAGTAGAGTTTTGTGAAGGAGGGCCCCCTGTAAGAACCAGCTTAATTACTGTTTGCTAGTTCACTTATTTCTCAATAGCATTGTAACTGTTCAGATGGTTCTCCACAATGAATTTGAGCTTGTAATTGTATGAGTTATGAGCTTCTGTGAATGCTCATCAATTCATTAGTTAGCTTATGACATTAGTTGTGGTTCAAGCAGCATCATGGATGTGGTCGAGTTCTTAATGCTAATTAGCTGGTGACTTTGGTTGGACATGTTAACTGATGAATTGATGAGCATGCATAGAGCACAAGGTCCGTTCATTGGCACTTTGTTTAGTATATATTTCCCTATGTATCTGCCCTATTCTGAGGGAAGGATTTTATTAAATCTGGTGGAAAACTGGCCAAACTGGACAAGGAGGCCAACTTGTAGTACCATGACACTACAGGCTTAAGTTTGTGCTCTATCAAGGGTTGGTGTAACAATATATGGGAGGATGACAAGACAACTATCTATTGTTGGGACTTGGGGTAATCTTCTTGGAAATAGGGGGGGATAAAACTTCACACACCACGCACCCGTGCATATGAAGCATCTTTTTGTTTATCTAAGGTGTTAATTTATGCTAATTTATAATGTTAATATCTGAAGCAGCATTAAATAGCATTTGAGCATTTCAAATTATAGTTGACGCTGTAAGTTGGCACAAGTGGTGTAAGGTCTTTGCAGAAATAGATTTGGCAGCATTGGAAAATAAAAATGGATGGACAACACCACAAGTTCACTTCCACCTACAATTTTCCTAGTTATTTCCCTCTGTATCCTGATCCTTGCAGTCAATAATCTTATTCCATCTCTTTCTCACCTGGTCCGAAGTAGCTGCACAATTGTGATGTGTGTGCATATCCCCCATATTCCTTTTCGAAATGTTGCAATATAAATTGTAAGTCCGATGGACACTAGAAGCCCCTTCTGCATTTGACCTTTTTTGCAAGTCATTGTGCCTATGCTGAAAGTACAGTGAAGGAGGGGGCAACCAGCCTTTTCTTCTGCTGTATTTGGATTTCTGGAGGAAAAAGGAAAGACGAGGGAAATATTAGGCTTATTTGTTCTTCTCCCTCCACAAATCCTAGGTCCAAAGACGAGCCTTGATGTCTTCCTGATGTTCTCTTTCAAAACTCTTTGTCCTCTATTTAGGCATAGGTTTTTTTTTTTTATGTCTTCTCCAATTAGATTTTAATATCTGGATCTAGCAGATAAGCACATTTCTAGTTGTTGCTTTCAAGAGTTCCATTACGGTCACTGCAACTTCTCATTCTGAGTTTACAATATATTGTTTGCTAATGTTTGAAGTATCTTATTTCCTGAACTTCATAATCTTTGACAGTCATTTTTCTGCCTTTCATTGACAGGTCAAGAATTTTGTCTCATTAGGAGGACCTCATGCTGGAACCGCTTCTGTTCCTCTTTGTGGTGTAAGTGTTGCTATAATCTCTTTACCATCGTAACACATGCTCAAAGAATTTAAAACCAATTTGGCATGTGAGGTATGGAGACTGTGTGGGACAAGGTTGGAGGGAAAAATAAAGTGGCAGTTTATTGTGATTTATGGTTTATGGTTTTTATCAGTGTAGTACAAGTAGAGGATGCATGTCGTGATTGTTCACCTTTGTTAGTGACAACTAGATGGATAAAACATTTCATTTAGCGATTTAGGTGTCACAGTTGCAAAGGTGTTTAGGTACTTTCAACTTGTGCAGAATGGAGAAGAAACTCAAATGCTCCTCACTTTTATAGATAGGTAATAGCTAAGTGCAGCATAGCTCCATTCTGGCATGGACAATGCTAGATTCCATTCTGGCCGATCAAAGAAGAAAATGCTAGATTCCACTACCAACTCTTTCTACAAATGCTCCATTTTCCATCAACTGAAAATCGAAAGCTTTAAGTTTCTTAGTGTACTCCCAGTAACTAGTTTCCTATACCACTAATCACGTTTCCCTTTCAGCCAATGCATACATAGTCCAAATAGTACGTGAGTCTTCTCTTTCCTTTTGCTTCCTTGAAACCTGTTTTGCAAGTCAATGCTCTTTTGATTTACTGTTTCTGTGATATTAGAAGTACTTATAGAATTTCTATTTTCTCTATCTCCATTTACTTATCAATGGTCAGATGATTGCCTTTGCATGTTAAATCTTAAACTCTTTAACACTTGCTACAGTAAAACTGAAGTAAGAAGATTCAACTCTTCTACTTGGCCTGTTGCCCGGGCAACTGGCTCAGCTTTAGGCTAGTCCTATCCACTGGAATGATGATGTTTGGGTTTTCTCAATCACATACTATTCTTTTTCAGCTAAATGTTGTATAGGTTACAAAAATTCTTGATTTAACTCTACTTTCTTTGTTTGTGCAGTCTGGCCTCTTTTGCATTTTGGTTGATAACCTAATCAAATCAGAGATCTACAGTGACTATATCCAAGTAAAGATCTCCCCTCAAACTTAATAAGAATTATTAGTTGGAAGTTTTCATTATATGGGAAATCTTGAAGAGCAGATTTTTTGTTTGCTTCTTTTCATATAGTTACTTTAAGCATTATTTTGTTACCTTTATGAGGTTTTTGCATACTGGATTTTACTTTGTGGACTGCAGGCTCACTTGGCACCCAGTGGTTATCTCAAACTACCAAATGTGAGTAAACTTTACACACATAGTATTGTGCATCGCCCTTTTTTTTTAGGACCTAATGCTGTGTTCTCAACACCAGCTTATTGTTCCATTACAAAAGTAGAGGCTTAAAAGCATTGAACCCATTTTCCATGCATCTGGCTCATTTTCTTTCTAAGATTTAAACTTCAGGATTTGATTGTCGAACAAGTGCTATGTAAAACTGTAAAAGATAATGCTGCCAGTAGTATAGTCCTTGGCGAACTAGTGCTATGAATAAGATAATGCTGCTAAAAGCTTCAGGATTTGATTCAAAGAATCACCCAATTTTTCATGCCTTGTACGTGCTTTATTTTGACCTTTGATATGCTGAAATCTTCGGGTTTTGATTACAGAACAAATGGTTAGAATGAAATAGTGTTGCTAAATAAAGAATTAGACTCCATTCAAACCATGAGGCTCTCAAGCAAAACAACGGTCAAACATTGAAAACAAGTAATCAAAAACTGGGTCAAATTGTTCAAGCATACACTTTTCTCATCAAGCACAATGTTGATATTGAGGATAAAAATACATTTCAGCAACGGAGTGTCCTGCACATCTGCTACTGCCAATAAATGTTGTGAATATTGAAGAAATGAAGAAAGAGCATGTGTATTTTAGCACTGTACATGCTTGTAATCCTAATGTGCAAACTGGTTAACATGGCATTTTATGGCTTAAAACACTGATAACACAGACTTTGTTGCACAGATTTTTTGTGGGGTCCACTTTTGGTCCCACACAAATGATCCGTTCATTAATTTAAAAATATTTTTTTAGTGACCCCGTAAAAAATACTACATATAAATGCTTGATTCAATCTTCTTACAACTTTTCATTCATAATTTTAATCCGGAATTCTGAATGAAAAGTTATAAGATCGGATCAAGCACTTACATGAATCTTATTGAGCTGATTTTTTAATGAGTTGCTCAAAAAAAATTCCAAATTAATGATCAGATTGTTTGTGGGTCCCACAAAAAAATCTGTGCCCATATCTGTGCAACAAAGTCTCTGTAAATAGCACGGCTCATTTCCTAATGCTGTTCTTGCTTATTGAAAAAATGAAGGAAGAAGTTATACTTGAATGACTCAAGCGGCTACTACGCCGGATGTCATTTAACTTGTTTGGAGAAACTTGTCACACTTCACATTGTGGCCCTGTTCACATTCTGTGTCTCAAAAGGGGAAGCCTACTCATCCATGAGCTCTTCTCATAGAAATATGCTTGGCACTTAGGGCGACTTAGTCAATAGGCCATCAGTTGGATTATCAACTAAGCAAAAGAACATCAACCAAAATCTGAGAGATTGAATTTTAGTTGTGCAAGCACTATACTATAAGCAACTGAATTAGATATTCTTCATAACATAGATATGGCCATCTGTGAATTCCTCATCATAGCTGGGAGTATTTTGTTAGATGTCATTATGCATTTCGATGAAGAATGTGATTGTATGGCCCTCTTGGCCGAGTGCACTCTCATTGCTGATTTGTGTAAGTGTCTTGTGCTTCTTTAAACAACTTAATAAAATCTGATAGCTGAACGACAATGGCTTGAGGATGCTAGATTATAACTGCTCATATTTTAGGGTGTATGAAACTAATATATCCGGGTAGAATTCAATAGCTCCTCCTTCCACCCTGTTTTGTGCATAAACGCTTCATTCTTATAATAATATATAACCGAGTAGATCTCAATAGCTCCTCCTTCCTTGCTGTTTTGTGTATGAAAGATTTATCATACTTGGCATTTGTGGTGGCTGGATTTAAGTGTGCATAACTAAAAACAACCTTGTTGGAATCGTGATGTTACATTTCAGTATTCTAGGTGGTAGCCAAATCCAATATATATTCATCTCGTTAAAGTGCTTTCTTTGGTTGGTTGACTTCTGAATCTACTTCAATTTTCAAGAGTATTCCTGCATATTTAGGGAAATGTAGATTTCTCCCAAAGCTAAACAACGAACTCCCTGATGAGAGAAATGCCACTTACAAGGAACGGTTCACTAGCTTACAGAACCTGGTGCTTATTATGGTAAGTTGCAATGGTTATATGACTTTTGAGATGATTCTTTAACTTTTGTGTATTTTGTATTTATACAATACGCAACTTCCATAATTTGGCTGTTGATGCACGCTCTTATTAGTTCTCCCTCCTGTTTCTGCATATATCAACAGTTTGAACATGACACTGTTCTGATTCCGAAAGAAACCGCCTGGTTTGGATATTATCCAGAGGGGGCCTTTGATCCAGTTCTGCCTCCACAACAGGTATATTCTCTACTACAAATACTTGGGAAAAGGAAACAAAAGATGGAGAGGATCTTAATCTTATTAGACATAGGTGAAATGATGTCCATGGGGAAATTTTTGGTTTCAATTCACATGGACACTAGCACAGACCGTTGACAATGACCGTTTGCTGCAACCATCCCTAACAAAACCATTGCTGGACTCTCAGAGCTAGTCAATGGCAGATTGCCAACAGATTTATAGTTCGTCCCCATTAACTGCTCAAGCATTGACCCAGGAAGATTTCAGTTTAGGCTTTTGGTAATGCATGATCAACTTCTTTTCATGGCTAATCGTATGAATGGGATATTGAAATATTCAAATCATTATTACTCTTCTTGCACCTTTATTCTTCCGAAGGAGACAAGGAAGAAACATGACACGAGCTAGTGGCAAAACAATGGCACAAGCTAGTTGGTTAAGGCAATGCCTCAAGATGTAATCTGAGCATTCTCAGTCTTACCTATGCATGGAAGGCATAAAAACTCCCCATTCGCAAATGTGCAAATCATATTTTAGTAAGTACAACACTTTGTATTAGGTTTATTGTTTACATTTTGCTCTCTTACAGACTAAACTGTATGTAGAAGACTGGATTGGTTTGAAAAGCTTGGATGATGCTGGGAGGGTCAAGTACGTCAGTGTACCAGGAAATCATCTTGGAATCTCAAACAGTAATGCCCAAAAGTACATTGTTCCTTACTTGAAGGATAATGCATCAGAGAAGTACAGCCATAGAAAGTTCAGTGGCTCTGGGGTTCCCCGAGTCTCACGGCATCACAAGGAAAAGCAACATATTCATCAGATATATGACAAAGAATCGGCGAAAATGGCAATCGAAGGGTCTTCTCACAGCTGGCCAGCATCGGTTTCAAGTTATTTTGGAGAACTACTTGGGTTTGCTGATGACAAGTGATCTCCACGCTTTTGATACATATATGGCTACAATAAAGTTGGAACTCCACAGCCAGAATAGATTGTACAATACGTAGAAGGTTGGCCTTGCAATATAGTAGCATAATCCTGTGGCGATGTTTGTATCATTTGATTGCTTTGGACAAGTATTTCAAAAGAGTGTTGTTTGTATCAAAAGATACATATTTCATGTTGTGAAGCACAAGAAAAACAAAATCTGTCTTTATTATGTTTCCAAGGGTTTACTCCTGCAAATGTGTTGTATTTGGAAGGACAAAACTCTATTTATCAGGCTTCGGGTTGAGTACAGAAAATATAAAGCCAGGGTTTGAAACCTGCTGTTGAAATGTTGTTGAAATTTACCGTGCATACAATCATACACAGCTGCCTCGTCTTAGTAAACATATCTTCGCTCAGAACTCCCAGTGGATTGGTTGCCGTAATTGGGGAACCGCTCTGTAAATGCATCTGCTCGCTGAAAATGTTGTACCGACCGGTCAGGCGGTCCAGGATGGTTTTTCGGTCGATTCGTGACCGGTTCGGGCTGGTTCCAAGATGTGCTTGACATTCTAGATGCAACCGCGCGCTCCATTTTCAAATTGGAGGCTCCAAAGCTGGTGTGAGTGCTTAGTGGAGCAGAAAACGCGTGTTTGGAGGTGGTTTGAGTTGCATGGAGGCTTGGCTTGTATGCAAGGATGCATTACATTCGAGTGGGTTTGGTCGTTTGGTAATGACATAGGCGCTTACGGCTTGTTGCAGCAAGGTGATCTATTTCGAATGTTTGGAGGTGATTAGTTGCAGAGGTAGTAAGGATACATTCAAGAGAATGACACAGGCACTTACCAGAGTAATAGATCACGGTGATCTGATGGAGATCCAGGGATGCTGAGGAAAATCAGGAATGGAACGAGGATGGATGAGAGGCAGAGAGGAGACCTGGGTGATCCAGGGATGCTGAGGAAAGTCAGAAATGGAATGAGAATGGACGAGTGGCAGAGAGGAGACCCGAGGGGAAAGCTAATGGGAGTGCAGGGAGTTGACGGTGGGTGGCAAGAGGCTCGGGAAAATGGCAAAAAAGGACAATTGACGAATTAGACTTGCAGAGATCGGAGGTTGATTAGGGCATTTTGTCGCGGAAGAGCTAATTGAGCAACAAGACACTCGGTCAATTGGTATATACACCTCCAATGTGGGGGTGGTGAGACTTCTAATGGCTAGTAGTGACACAGACGCTCACTAGAGCGATAGTTTGCGGGGATGGTTGACAGTGATAGGGGGCAACCTAGCCCTATGTTTGATCCGGTGAATAGGCAAGTTGCTGATGACTAGACGTTCATGCGGTGAGGGGGTGCAAGGCACTCTCGGTTGAAAGGGTGCAGCTTCAGCCACAGCAGATCTAATCTTGTAAGGAGATACTCGGTTAGGCGAAGACACTTTGGTGTGGGGTGTTGAGGAGTCTGACTTAGCAGTGACACAGGCATTTGGCTAGAAGTGGTTGAACGGATCGACGATTATCCCACTTGGGTATAGGGGGTGATTGTTGGGTACACCCAAGTGGAGTGGGTGTGAGTGTAAGGGATTACTCCCCCCTTGATTCATATGTGCAGAGTGTGCACTGTGTGTGTGGGTTGAGTTAGACAAAGAGAGGGCAGAGAGAGTGTGAGCATGAGAGCTCCCCGAAGTGTAGAGAGACTGTCTAAGAGCCACCAGAGTGAGGGAGAGAGAGAGGAGTAATGACAACCGGTTTGTGGCGTGCCGGTAAGGTTTTTTCATGTATATTGTATTTGATTTGTGAATAATACAATTACAGAGTTTTTCCTCAAATCTCTCATATTTGTGCTTGGTTGGTTGTTTGCATGCTTATTCTTGAGGTGCGAATTTGAGGGTCGGGTCACAACCCAACAGTTAATTCAGTTGTAAACAAGTTACCATTGAAGAGTATGAACAAGTTACCACTGAAGAGTCTCTTCTTTGGCAAGGGTGGAGTGGAGTAGGCATAGGTTATGCATCTATCCAATCCAAATGTGTATAGTACCACAGAAGGAAAAAAACAGGGCCAGAGAAAACGATAAAGAACGAACTCTACCCTATGCTGGAAAGTAAAAGATGTTCTTTTCCAATCATGAAAATAGGATTATCTCAAGTTCAAATATTAATTATACACTTGAAACAGAACTTGAATCTGAACCCACAAAGATGAATTCACTTAACACGTAATCAGTGCAAATCTCTTCCAGAAATGGTATGTCACAGTCGGCTCTTTTGGGGCGGCGGCAAGGTGCGGTTTAAGAAGCTGGCGTTGAGGGGCCACGACGGCAAGGTGCGATTTGGGACGCTATAGGTGTCTGCGATCAGGGGAGGCGACAGCAAGGGGTTGCGATGGTGCTATGCTAGGGTTTGGTTTCTTGGGGGTTTTTAGGCTTTAAGCTTTGACCCATTGTGACTTAGCTTAGCCCCATTAGGTGTTTTACATGCTTTATTTGGGGAAATGACGGCTAAGGACGTATTTTGATAATTAATACCCGTTAAAGACATTTTCTGCATTAACAAATGTTTTTAGCTTGTTCTTGGCGGGTGTTAATTATCAAAACACGTCATTGGCTGTCATTTTTCCTTGTCCCTTGAGTGAATGAACTTTTGTCTTTTGGTGTTGCGTCCAATTTTTTATTGGACGCTCAGTATACCCTTTGTCGGATTTTAATTAAAAAAAATCTAAACACTATGGTCTAGTTGTTCATTGGAACTTGTTTAGCATGATTATTGACGACGACCTGTGGGTCAAAGATGATATGTATTTTCTAACGAAACCTAGCCTTCTAGCTATCAAAATTCTCTGCTCACAAAAGGAAAATCTATTATCAAAAACGGCAAAAGAGAAAAAGACCGTGTTCAGTTTGAATTTTGAAAGAGATTTTTAAGAGATGAGTGGTGAGAGAAATAAATAAAATTTATTAAGTACCGTGCATAGAAATATTGAGATTCCCAAATGAACAAGTCCTAGCGAATTACGGAGTCGATTTTAGTTTTTTTTTTTTTTGGTAAATCGAATTGAAGTTATCCAAAAGAAACTGCTCTTTTTTTGCTCTTTCAAAAGAAAAAAAAAAAGAACCAAGAACAATCTATATTTCAGATCTAAAAAATACTTAGGATCACTAAAAGATTTGTCATCAAGATTAAG
The DNA here is from genome assembly GCA_019656275.1 of Rhododendron kiyosumense. Taxonomy (NCBI): domain Eukaryota; kingdom Viridiplantae; phylum Streptophyta; class Magnoliopsida; order Ericales; family Ericaceae; genus Rhododendron; species Rhododendron kiyosumense. The sequence continues at coordinate 11,486 of BPLS01026648.1, forward strand.
ATCTCATGATCAGTCGAGCAGTACATACCGACATTTTCAACCAAAAAAAAAGGAAGAAGAAGAAGAAGAGGAGAAGCTATTTCAGAATTCAGATGCTCTAAACCCTGCTTGATATGGTCCACACACGAAACACAATAGTCAAAAGAATTGCATAAAATCAGGATAGTTACTCATCACTTCATATTTAATAAACCATTAAAACTAAACTTAAATCAGTCATAAATAAGTCACTTTACAACCGTCCAAAGTCCCTCTCCTACCCCATCACCATTTCTATTTTCCTCTCTTCTCAATTTTTTTTTTTAAAAAAAGTACTAAAAATTAGTAGTGCTTAAATTAAGACTAAACTAAAATTACTAGTCACGGAAGTGGGTGAACAAAACAAAACATATGGAGACCCACCAAATCACATCCGCCGCGAAATCATATCTTCGATCGACCCCATATAGATTACATTTTTTCGTTCCAATTAACCCATGATGTAAATGCTGAGATTACGATTTAGATTATTCGAGTGACCATTATGCCCTTGGACCGACGAGGCTATTGCGATCGAGCGAGGGAATCATCGAACGGCCGGTGAAGGTGTGAGACGGGCCGGAGGCGGCCCACAGGTTGACGGGGTTGACGGGGACGGGCCGAGCGTGGACGTGGCCCATCTGGTGGGACCGAGGGCGGTCCATCGTCGTTGGTTGTGGGCCGGAGGAGGAGGGAGGAGGCGGGGCCGCGACACGCTCACATGAAGGGCACATGGTGAGGGTGGTGGGTGGGGTCATCTGCATGTAGAATTGCGGGGACAGTTTGAGGGCCCGCAGCTCCTGAACTTCCTTCTGTAACCTCCGGTTCTCTTCGGTCAGGTTCTCGCAGCATCTCTTGAGGAACTCACAGTCAACCTCAGTCTGCTTCAGCTTTGTCCTGTACCATCCATAAGCATTTACTTTTAATTATAGGAATCCAGATGCACAAGGTACATTTGTAATTTCTCCACAATAAACAAACACCCACGACTTCGTAAAAGTAAAAGTGTCATTTTTTAGGGGAAATGGAAAGCAAAAGTAATACTCTTGTCACTTTGAAAGGTTACAAGAAAGCTTTGAAAATTATCACAAAAGAAAGCATATCCTTATTCTATGATTGGTTTCTGTGAAAGCAGAAAGTCCTAGAAGAAAAACTGTATTTTTGTACAGTACTTTTTTTTTTTTTTAATAAAAGGTATCCGAGTTGATTTATGCACATCTCGACCAATTTTAGAGATTATAAGTCGGTTTACAAACATCTCGACCAATTTTGGAGGCTATAAGTCGGTTTACAAACATTTCGACCAATTTTGGAGATTATAAACCAACAATATTTTCCTATATTATCCTTCCTAAGTGCATTTTCATGTGCTTTTTGCAGGGAATATATAATCAATTTACATGGCATGTGTTTAGCAACAAAAAGAAATTTACATGGCATGTGTTGTATGTGGATTCTCGTTCTCTTTGCAGTCCATACCTGATATCCCCCTCTTTCGCATTTAAATAAAAATGTATATTTATTTTTCTTGCTAATTAAATAGACTTGTAGTAATGGATATGGTCGGATGTGAGGACAGCTTCTTTGGGTGTATTTAGAAGCTCCAACTATGAATCTTTAATACCTAAAATACCCTTGAGAAAGCTACGAAAATGACTAACCTTGCCCTCCTGTTCTGGAACCACACCTCCACCTGACGCGGTCTGAGGCCTAGACGTTTAGCCAAGGCTAGCTTCTGCTTCTGCAAACCAAGAAAACACCCAAATTCATGATCCGTACGTGTAAACTATTCAATAGCAATGCTATGAGCACAGATTCACAGATCCAGTCAAGCTACAAATCTGTTTGGAGATATCCGATGTGTGTGAGTCTCACATGTAACTTGTGAACATCTCCGAACACACGTGTCTGGATCTGCCTCTACCTGATATCCAGAGTCCAGACACAGAATGGACACACATACGACAGAGCAAAAGTTGTTTGACGCAAAAGATCCACTAACATCGAACAACTCCGAGCCATCTGAATTTGTATCTAGACATCCGTGTCTCTTGATTACTAGTAGTACTATTTTCGTATGCAAAGTGAAATCTGTTGGCACTGTTATGTGTACTTACGGGGTTGAGAGTATTGTGTTCTTTGAAGCTCTCTTCGAGGACCGCCGACTGGTCTTTGGACAGCCGGAGCTTCTTCCGGGCTGCGTCGCCGTCCTCCTCGTCGCTGATCCCGCGAGAACAAGACCTCTCCATCTCGTTATCGTTATCGTTATCGTTATCGTCCCCGTTCCCCTGATCTCTCTCGCTCCTCTTCCCGCTCACGCTCGACACCGTGCTGATCGGCGACGAGACTCCGGCCTCTTCCTCACCGTCGGCCGCCGTCGACGGCAGCCGATTCACGTCGATTCCCCTCAGGAACGACCTGACCTCGCCCCTGCATGCGTCCGTGTTTCGATCTGTCAACAGAATTTGGATTTTATTAGTCGGTTTTACACGTGAAAACGAAAAAGTTCAATTAGTAAAGTTATGGATCTGTTCACCATAGAGGCCTCAATCAAGGAAAGCTGAAGAGGTCACAAAATAAAAACGAGAAGGACTAGGAAAAATAGTACTCCCTCCCTTGCGTCCCTAAATAAGTTTGTGGCCGGTAAACTTAGGACTTTAAAGAGATGTATTCAAAAAAAAATTCACTAATTTAAAAGAACTCGTTGATTTGCGGAAAAAAATTGGGCAAAATTTTGATTTTTTTTTTACGAAAAATGCATTTTTTACCGGCTTAAATTTGCGGGTCGGACAGTTATTCATGAACAGAGGGAGTAAAAGTTCGGACGGAAAGAAAAAATACCTAAGGAAGGGAAGTTATCGATCCAAGAGGGGGTTTGAGTAACGAAAGGTGCCGAAGGTGAAGAAGAAGAAGAAGGCATGAGATTCAGCTGAAGCACTGAACTAGTACGATTCTGTGGGAAGCTCAGGCTCAGGCTCAGACCCAAGTCTTCCTTCTCAACCGTCATCTTGTCGATTAGAATACCAGTTGAAAGGAAACAAGAGGCAGTGGGTGGGTTATCAGAGAGTACTGGGTTTGTAGAGAGAGAGAGAGAGGAAGACAGGTGCAGTGGGTATTGCAGAGAGGAGTGTCTGTGTGGGGATGATGGGGAAATGAGAGAGAAAGGTGTGTATTATATAGGAGGAGGAAAGAGGGAGGAAAGGGGGGGAAGGGTGGTGAAGTATCAATCATGACATGGGCGTGTCAGGGACACACCCAATTATCTTCAATCATGCTTTCGCCCCCAGTGTAGTTTAACCTAACTCATATGGTTGGTTGGGTTTTTTTCCACTAAGGTATACTAGTGGCCTTCTTTAACCAGGGGTAAGACTTTGGGGATTCTACTACACTTTTTACTCCACTGTATTCTTTTCCTTTTTTACAACATGAATACATGCAGGAAAGTTAGGGGTCCACTAACAAAAAATATTGCGGATCAAAAAAACAAACTTAACAAAAAAATATTAAAAATTATATTTTACTATCTCGTTTTTACTAACAAAAAAATTTTAATATTTTACCATTTGGTTTTTACTAACAAAAATGTTGTCAACAACAAAAAAAAATTGCTACAGTAATTCTACTTACAAACCTATCAATAACTTATACACTATCAAAAACACCTAATAACTTTTCAACCACAAATAAAAATTTACAAAATTTTCATTACCGGAAACACCTCCTTAATCTATATCGGAATGGGCCTGTAGAGCGGTGTAGGGATTGGCCACTCGTCTCGGCAATGACAGCTCTAATCTTAATCGACTAATAGACAATTCAGATTTGTATGTGCTCAAATTTGATCTGAGCTGTCTGTACCAAAATGAATGGTTAGATCGGCCACCTTGCACTCGCTCAACAGGGAGTAATTACTTGGCAATATCTCCGCGTCTCTCTACATCATGGTCATGTAATTCAATGGCCCGGGTCACTGCCACATTCTTTTCTCCCCGCATATTTTCGTAGGGTTTATAACTTTACTTTAGAAACCCACCACAATGTGTGGTGGGAAAAAGCCCTGGGGCATCACGTGGCAATGTCTTAAAGACATCGAATCCTTTGTATGGGAACTCCATCGAGTTTCATTTCGATGATCGTAATTGCTTATTTTGTCTGTGCTTTAAACAATCTATGCAAAAAAAACTCAATTGATGAATATCGGTAAGTGATTGATCAAATTGTTTTACTCTTGGTTCAAATTTTTCTTTCAAAACTTTCAACGAAGTCAAGGTCTGTTCAATCAAATGCTTATAAATTGAGTTGATTTTTTACTTGAATTATTCAAAATGAAGTCTCTATAAAATCAAAGGATTTGGATCGTCGAAATGATGCCCAACGTATGCCCCACACAGAACCGGTATTTTACCAAAATTGCAACCCCATGTGAAAGGTGGTGAAGTGTCAATCATGTCAACATATCATGAAGTGCTTCAACAGAGCATCTGCTGGAGCACAAGATCATTGATGGGACTGAATAATTTCTCCATTCATGACATTTTCTATATGTTAGGGGGGCTCTACCTAATTAACCCAGTCATCCTTTTGCCCCGAATGTAATTTAACCTAACTTAAGGTTTGGTTATGACTAATCAATAAGAGTTCTAGAGTCAAAATTTAATTATGACAATTTAGGATAAAATGATCAGAAAATTAAAATCTTTCCACCGATTCAAACGGGTTAAAATTTGAAACACTTAATTTTTTTTTTCAGCTTTCCCACACAGATACACTTTTGCATTTCACTCACACACACACCAGCAAAAAATGAAAAGTTGGGGTGGAGGATGGGGGATAAAGAGGGGTGAAATGGTCAAATTTTTAGAGGGATTATGGTGTATAATTTATAATTTATGAAGACCTCAAACCCTGTCTAAAAATAAGACCCCCAAATCCCTCATCTCCGGTCTTACCGAAGGAGGACGATAACCGAAGGCCCCTGCAACTTGAGTTCCCAATCGAGGGCAAGAGATGGGTCCCGGGTCTTGGATGAGGGGTATTATTTATCCCCCTTCCTTTACTACATCCAAACAACCCCTAAAGGAGAAATTTTTCAGTGCTGAGAAGTATCATGTGATGTCCAGTCGGTGCATTTGTGCAATCTATTTCAATTTTGGACGGCTCGGATTTGAAGAGAGAAAAAGAAGAGAGTAAGAGGAGAGAGAGTGCTTTAATTTGAGCCATCCAATACACTTTTAGACCGCTCGGATGTACCTACTTAGGCACCACCTCAATCGGGTAACGTGGTACCCAACTAGTACTGAAAAATTTCTCGCATTAAAGACTTCCTGCCTGAGCCTGCATGTACTAAAATGTACTCACTTCATCTTCACCGTTGACTGAATCTCAACAAATATACCGGTGAAAGTAGCAAAATGCCAACCACCGGCTTAAGGACCATGGAATCAATTATGGGGAGCAGCTCCTCTCAGCACGCCATCCCCACCATATATGCCCGTCAAGACCCTGTTTCGTGGACTCCACACAAAGACAACGACAATGATTTGAATCATTCATCTCGTAATTAAATTTTATTGAGACGAAGTTTTGTGGACTCCACACAAAAACAACGACAATGATTCGAACCGTTCACCACGTAATTAAATCTCACCGAGACGAAGTAGTATGTAAAAAATTAATTTGATATGGATAAACACCCTAACTAATCGTGTCTAGTTTTATAAAGCGGACAATAAATATAATTTCTAAACTGATGGTCCAATTTGTAACGAAAGACACAAGTAATTAATGTATTTATTGGTGTTCAATCAAAATTAATTTTTTGCAGATTGATTTGTCTCGACAAAATATACAAGGTGAACAGTTCGGATCTTTTGTCATTGGCCTTTGGAGCCCTTAAAATGGGGGTCTTCATTGGTTGGTGGGGATGGGAGTCTTGAGAGGTACTGCTTCCTGAGTTACGATGTAAGATGCATCCATATAAGTATGAAGCATATTTACATAATTAACGTTTATTGTTATTTACGTGATGTGTATAAAAATTCTAATTTGTTATCCATCGCCTAATGGGTAGTGGTCAGCAAAATTGTTCTATCTGCTAGATATATAATGTAGTATTTTCATTATAATTTTCATGATTTCATGCTCATTTCATGAAAAAATGGACTCTTCTAAGTTTTCTAAATCAATGTTTTCCTGGGTAAGATTATAGATTGAACTAATTTAAATGTTGTAATGGAATTATCTCGTGTATTGAACTATTTAGGAATTTAATTATTTATATCCCTCTTCAAGATTACGGGCATTTAAAAACAACTTTTAGTGGCATTGATAACATCAGAGACGGAATCTAATAGTACTTAATTTGTACCACAGAGAAATGCCCTGGTTACTTCGTTTTTGTAATTAGGAGTTAATTTGTACCACAGAGAAATGCTTGCTTTTGTAATTAGGAGTCCCCTTTCTTTACTTGATAGAAATACCCTTTTAGAAATATTACTACCCATTATTGAAAGAGTATACGAGTTGCACTTTCTGGAAAAACAATTGATATACATAGTGTTAATTTCAATTATAAAAAAGGAAAATGATTTTCACACTTTATTTTATGTGAATAAACTTTCTTTCTTGTCTTTTAGTTAAAAAAAAAAAATAGAAAGGGAGTGCATAAAAAGTTCATTAAAGGACAAGAAAGGAAGTGCATTAATCAAAACATAGAGTGCGAAAATCATTTTCCTATAAAAAAAAATTTTTTTTTTTGGGAAATCATTTTATAAAAAAACTTTTGTCATATGAAGTATAATTGAAAACACATGTTTAAAGAGTTTCAATTATTCATTACTTTAAGATTGAAAGCAGACCATCAAAGTAGTTACGTGTTATATACACAACAAAACGACTCCTCACAGGTTGATGAACAATTATTTTGTGATCTTGGAGCATTGTTATATGGTATCTCAACATTCTTAATCTGTCAATGGACTGGTTCCAATTTGAATTTGATCCAAAAAATACGATCCAAATCGATAATGTCGATATGATAATCTGAATCTGGTAATCCAAATATGGATCGGATTGGATTAAATTTGTTATCAATCTGATCTGAACTTTATTTTAAAAAATATTTTTTTAATTTTTAAAATAAACTATAATTTTTTTTTAAAATAAAGATTAAAATTTTGTTTTTAAATTTTATTTGGAAAATATTTTTTTTTGGCTAAAAATTTTGAAGTAAAAAAGTTTTCGGACGGATATCCGATTTTATGGATTCGAATTTGATTTACCACTACTGGATTTATGAAATTTGGATTCAATCCAGTCCATTGACAAATTTACTCTTATCCAGTACATTTTTCTTTTGGGCTCTTGGTACTTAGTAGATGAATCTAGGGGTGATACCGGTCCGGTTTCGACCGGTTTGGGTGTATTTTTCGGTCGAAACCGGTTATCCGGTTTGAGATTTTTAGAAACCGGAACCGGTTGAGATAAACCGGTTCCGGTTTTGACCGGCTCAACCGGTTCCGGTCCGGTTTATCCGGTTTTCATTCATAAGCCATATTTTGGGCCCAACACATCAAAAAATTCACAATTCAATCTATAAAACAAAAAAGGATCAATTTTGAGCCCAATACATTAAAAAAAAACTCATAAAAACATAATTAAGCCCATAAAAACAGTTTTTATATAATAAATATATTTATTAGACCAATATATACTACAAAATACCAACCAAAAACCCATAATTCAACCCCTCCCCTATTTTTTATATATATTTGTATATATTATACATATATATAACCGGTCCGGTTTCAACCAGTTTTTAAAACATATAAACCGGATCGAAATTATTTTTCCGGTTTATAAAATTTTATAAACCGGAATCGAATCGAAATTATTCAACAGGTTTAAAAATTACGGTCCGGTCCGATTTTTCCGGTTTCGATCGACTTTCCGATTTCGAGTAACACCCCTAGGTGAATCCGATAAAAATGTGCGGTATATAAGGGCGTTCGGGTCACAAGATCACGAATAATTACTCCGGTGGTAAATGATCCGTCCGCAAGATCACGAATAATTACTCCGGTGGTAAATGATCCGTCAGACGGCTAAGATAGAACCAATAATATGAAGGGGGTGATGTTCCCCTGGTTCGTGGCCACGCCAGATAAGGTTAGACAGCCATCAAATCATAAGCGGGATGTCCATGATTGGAACGGACAGATAACGTAACCCCCCCACTTGCGTTGGGTCCCACGCCCTTACAAGTCAAGTCACAGACCCTTGTTATCTTCTCGAGAATCTTCCTTCCCAAAAGCAAAACGACCCCGAGGGTATTTTGGACAAATCAGTCGCTTTCTTTGCCTTTCCAGTTGAAAAAATGGGCAGGCATCATCACGTTCCCCGTGGAGAACAAACGCCCGACTCTCTTACGCCGTTTGTTGACGTCACGCGCCACTTTTTAATTAATGGTATGTTTGGATTGATATTTTAAAAAAAAATTGAAAAATAGTAGAGATAATAAGTAGAGAGAGATAAAGAGAGAAATGTTGTAAGTAAGGGGAATTTTTTGAAAAATTCTTTTTAAATTGTAAAGAGAACAAGGTCATTTTTTTTAAACAATTCTTATTTTTTATTTTTTGTCAACATTTGATATTTTGTTGACGGGGTGATTCCAGGAATATTTAAAAAAACCCTCCAAATTTTAATCTCATAGTTCCCGATCAAATTTTGATGATTCAAGCCGCTCAATGTATTTAGAACATGATTTTAAGAGTGCCCGCGATAAATTAGCAAAAAAACTAACCTGGAATGACTTGATTTGAGCAGTTTTTTATTAAACCGTTCAATAAAGTTCAAGAAAAAACTGTTCAGATGAAGCTCTTCCCGGTCATTTTTTTTGCTAATTTCTCTCGGGCATACTTAAAATCACGTTCTGATTATATTGAACAGCTCGGATCATCAAAATTCGATCGGAAACTTGGGGGATTTTTTTAAGTGTTCCTAGAACCGCCCCGTTTTGTTAATTCCACTCAAAAAGTCGGTGAAAATTTCATATGAGATTCATGCACGATTCCACTTGTTTTCGGCTCAAGATACAGGATTATACTTCAACAAACACAACTTTTCCACTCAAAAAGTCGGTGAAAATTTCATACGAGATTCATGCATGCAGGATTCCACTTGTTATTCGGCTCAGGATTTAGGAGGTAAGATTCTACTTCAACAAGCACAACTTTTTATTGATTAATCCTTCATTGTTAAATCACTTTAGAGAAGAAAACTAGGAATGGCAACGGGGCGGAGCGGGGGTATGCGGGTTTTTGCATACCCCGACCCAAAAATCATTACCCGCCCCCGGTCCCGACCGAGTTTTTTTTGGGTACCCCCGTTCCTGCCCCGATCGGGGATCGGGTTTACCCGCCCAGCCCCGCCCCGTAAAAATTTTAAAAATTAAAGTATAAGTAAAAAAGATAAAAAAAAATGCTAAATAAGAATAAAAATTATCTAGAAAATAAAACTTTTGAAATTATTTTTATGTCTTTTGGTATCACGGTCAAATTTAAACTTTTAATTGCAATCAATATTTTAGATACTTCATTTCATTTCTTTATGTGTAGAATTTAATATAAATATTTGAAGAAAACTTTTTAAAAAATTCACTAAACATCAATAAATATCAATTTTTATTTCTTTTTTAAATTTAATTAGGCTACTTGACAGTAAAGAGACATTGTTTTTTGGATTAATGCTAAAAAAATGAAAGGACATGTATATAAGTATATATATATATACATATATAAATAAATACATATATTATAAATATACCGGGGCGGGTTTAGGGGCGGGGCACTATTACCCCGAACCCGGCCGGGATTCAAAATTTTTACCCGACCCGAAACCCGAAAATATTATAGAAAACCCGTTTTGTTCGGGACTGGGCGGGGCGGGTTGGATTGCCTAGCCTAAAGAAAACAAACCCGATTGAATGGTAGACAACAAACGTTGAGAAAAAAGGGAAATAATGATGAGTGCTTTATTGAAATATTTAAAGTACTTATTTTTTAGGGCCCACTCTGCTAAAGGAGATAAGTAATTATTTTTCAAATAAATTCCCGTTCGGTTAAGATTCTTATTGTTTAAGTATTTATTTTTCTCTTTACGAGACACATTTTTGTCTCACAATACACCACATTTAATTCAAAAAAATACTTATTTCTCTTAGTGGAACGACTATAAGTACACTTATTTTTTAAATAAGTACACTTATTTTTCAAATAAGTAATTATCTTTTGAATAAAATGTGATATATTATAAAAAAATGATTTTATCTTGTAAAATAAAAAATATAATTATTTAAAAAATAAAAATCTCAATGCAACGGGACCTAAGTGGCGGAAAAAGATTTGGGTGGGGGGTTGAAGTATTGAAACAGACAAAGGAGAGTAGAGTTCACGTGGGGGTAGAAAATGAGGGAGGGAAGCGTGGAAGTAGTAAAAACCTTTTTAAACCCATTTCCTTTTTCTTTTTTTATTTTTACTTTTACTTTTCCCCGCAAGGCAAGACCCTCACGTGGGGAGGACCAAACAAAGAATTGTCTTGCTGGTAATACACGTGGTCTCAAATACCCATGCACACACTACACACAATCATCATCACTACTCTTCTTGGGTGGGCTCCCACGGCCCATCCAGCCGTGCGTGTCCTCTTGTCCCTCCCTTACCCGACAATCCCTCTCCCCTACAATCATTTGAACTCCACCCCCCTCAATTACTCCCCTCCCCATCACTTATTACTGTACTTTTTTTTTGGCCTTTTCTAAACAACGCTCTCCCACGCACGTGAAAACCACCCCACGCTCAACAGCCGTCGGATCCCAACTACTCCACTCCCCAATCCCCATGTTGGTTTTTACCCACTCCCTCCCAGTTTATTAGATCCCGTTCGTTTTGAGATTTTAAAATTAGATTTGAAAGTAATTAGTTTATAGAGTAATAATTAGAAATATAAAGGTAATAATTGAAGAGAGATAAATAGAAAAATATGAGTAATAATTAGAATCCAAAATTCAAAACTCTTAACCGAATAAGGTCTTTAGTCTCTCTTTCTATTCTAACCAAATTAAAAACTAGTTATTATATCTTTAAATTGATAATAAATTTTATAAACAATATAATCTTGTTTGATAGATCTCGATTACTTTTATGATATAGTGTTTTTAAAATCACATAATATGTTACTGGATTCATCCCATTTTCCTTTTCCTTTTTTGAAATCCATGTCAGTTTTTAATCGCTTATATATATATATACACACATACACAATATGAATCTTGTTTGATAGTTTTGATTAGGTCTATAATATAAATTTTTCAAAAATTATGAAAAACATTATCAATTAGGATATTTAAACGTTTAAAAAACATCATGAATAATGAAAAAGACAAAGAAAATGGGACGGATGGAGTATGAATTACAAGATAAAATCAATTAAAAAATAGCACAAACTCTCAAAAAAAACTATTAAATTGGGACGTAAGGAGTATTTAAACTAGATAATATAGTTGATCAAATATTTTAATTATTACTTTAATACTTTTCTCATTGATAATATGAACTTTGTTTGAGAAACCACGAAGAGTTATATAAATAGATTTTTTAAATCACATAAAATTTTGTACATCAAAAAATACTTTAAATTTGGGAGGAACTCCCATCAAATAATAACAAATTGTGACATAGAAAGTATTGGAGATTTATTTTATTCACCTTCATTTTGTTCACCATCGATTAGGGCGTACATATTTTGAGCCTTAATTGATAATCAAAATAATTCCTTTATCAAGATTCTCTTGTTATGAGGTAGCAAAAATTTAGCCTAATTAAGTATCGATAAGCGACTGATCTTACAATTTATTTCTTATATAAAAAATTCTCAAAACTCAATAATTGAATTTTTTTATCAAACACTTACTATTCAGCTGAATTTAATTTAATTTAATAATCCCTTAATAAATGACTCTAGACAAATAGATTATTTTGAATTTCGATCATCAAAATGATATTTACATTCTGCGCACATTTGAGAAAGTGTGATTATTCAGTTTTCTTGGAGCAATGTTGCACGGTGCTCTAGGGTATTCTCCAATACACACTGAAGTGATAGCCATACCCCTAATGGTGAAGTACCATACCAATATGTGTGGGAAAAAAGAAAAAAGAAAAAAAAAACTCCCAAAGCATCATATGGTGGTGCATGAGAAGCAATTGGTAATTTTTCCAATTGCAATGGGAATAAAGAGAGCGTGAACAATTCTCATTTCTCACGCATGTCTGATCATGCAAGTTGGCACGTGGACCCACACATGGGAAATTACGTTTCGGCCCTTGATGTGAAATGACGAAGTTGGCCTGCATGGATGAGATAATGATTGGGGCTTTTTGTAAAGGTGTAGAGGATGATTATGCCTCAAAAAAGATGATGACCATGATATGTAGGAGTATTGATTATTGCAATTGAGAATGTAATAATCATCTTTATTTGGTTACTCTTTTAATTTATGATTGTAGAAGTGGCTCAATTATTGGTCGAAACAACGCATGCGTGGTACTGTGTTTGACAAAGAATCGTCTAACCCATCATTGTGTCATCCACTTTCAAGGCTTCTTTCTCTTGAGACACAACGCATCATGGAAAGCAAGATTAGATTAGATTAGATTATTCACTGCTCATGATGGAGCATAGCTCAAATTTTATTATTTATATAATAAGAAGGCAAATATTAATGAGCAGTTATTTTCAAATAAAGAAGTCATTATTTTAGTTAAATAAGGATTTCCCAATTTCTCCTATTTTTCATTCGAATTTTGATGATCCGAACCTTTCAATGTGTTCAGAATATGATTTTAAGGGTACCCAGGTGAAATCGGCAAAAAAAATGACCGGGAAGGGCTTCGTCCGAATAGTTTTTATTTGAACCGTTTGATAAAAAATAAACAAAAATTGCTCGGATGAAACCCTTTCCGGTCTTTTTTTGTTGATTCCTGGCGGGTATCCTTAAAATTACGTTCTGAACACATTGAGCGGCTCAGATTATCGAAATTCGATCAGGAAAAGGAGGTCCTTATTTTATTAAGTTAAGGTGGTCCTTAGAAGAAGGGGACTCTATTAATGAGTTCATTTTGCTTTTAATCCCCCCCCCCCCAAACTACTCACATTTTCTTTACTTCGTTACTAAACTATGTAAACAACGAATTTGTCCCATCATCTTTATGATTGCAATTTATTTTGTTTGAAATTGTATGAAATTTGACCTAGAAATTAGACAAACTAACTAGGAGTCACGAGTTTAACACAAATTAACGAGGAGGCCAAGACAAATAAGTGAATAACTATCTATCAAGTATAGTAGCAAACTTTGTAGAGGTACACCTACTTAACTCTAACTTTGTACTTTTTCTTCCTTTAACTGAGACTTACTCAGTAATTAGAGTGTCTACTAGTCGGCTAGACACTAACGTGGTTCCCTATTTTGCAGAGATAGGTAGGGAGGAAAAACCTTAGTCCAGATTCAATCCAAGAGATCCGCAAAACTCACTCTAACTCTTGTACTTTTCTTCCTTTAACTAAGACTAACTCAACAATCAAAATGCTTATCAGTCGACTCCGGTCAGCTAGGCACTAACGTGGCTCCCTATTTTGCAGAGCTATATTGAGGGAAAGGAGCTCAATCCAAATTCAATCCAAAAGATCCACGAGAGGAGATTTGACTTGAACACCACCCCACAAGTACTCCCTCCGTCCCTTATTTAGAGTCTAGTATTTCATTTTGGGTTGTTCCTTAATAAGTGTCCATTTTGTAAAATTAGTGAATAAAAATTGATACATTGTCTATTTTATCCCTAAAAGTAGATTCCCTTTTGAAAAGTTAGTGAGTAAAAATGTAATGATGATGGGTAAGTAGGAAAAATTGAGGAAAAAGTTGATGTAAAATGTATAATAATAATGTCTTTTTAATAAGTTAGAGTTACGAAATAAGATATTTAAAAAGGAACGGATGAAGTATTAATTAATTCATTTATGTATATATCTGCATTTTCACCACATTAATTGTTTAAAGTACGACTTAATAACTCCCAACTTCAACTTATAATTGACAGAAGAGAAAAGGAAATGGGGTAGATATCACATTTATGTTACATGCTGGAAAGGACTAGACTCATTTAATCCCCACTTACACCTTTAAATATAAACAGAATTAAAGTCGGTGTGATTTCGTACAATAACTACCGCAGCTAATGTTTTGATCATTATAGGTGTAACTACAGTCTTGATCATTTGTCACAACTCTCGTTCGTTCTAATCAGAAAAACAAGGGGCGCCCTCGTAATGATTGGACGATTCCATTTGTCATCCAACCATGCACACATATTTTCCTTGGTTCTAGCTAGAGTACTTTAGTTGCCGCTTGAACGTTTGGTGAGTATTATTGCAAACCTTTTAGGTAGTTGTTTAGATTCAAAGGTGTTTTCGGCAGTGAAAAATTTGTAGATTTTTATTTGTGGTTGAGAAGTTATTCGGTGTTTTCAGTGGTGAATAAGTTATTGAGAAATGTCAAGTTATTTTCGATAGTAAATAAATTGTTGATGAGTTTGTGAGTAGAGTTAATATAACAAAAAATATTTTTATTGACAACTTTTTTTGTTAATGGAAACCAAATGGTAAAATATTAAAATTTTTTTGTTAGTGAAAACGAGATGATAAAATGCGTTAAATTTTTAATATTTTTTTGTTAGTGAAAACACCCCTTTAGAGTACTTCTAGTTGCCACTTTAGCGGCACGAATTTTGTGTGGAGAGCAGGACCCGTTACCATCTCATTTTGATGATTTTATCCGTTCATTTGTAAATGTTTCAACGTGTAAACTATTCATTCGATTATTAAATTAATCTAACATCAATAGTCATCACAACACACAAGATTTGTCTCAAAAAAAAAAAAAAAAAAAGTTGGCGGACTCGGAAATTTCATATACTGGGGGCACTTATTATTTATAATTTAAAAAATATTTCTTTATATGTATACCACTAAATTATCGTTCAACCGTAGAATATTGATCACCCATTGTATTGTGTAACCGATTTTTCACGGTCTTCATAATTGAAAATATCCTTTCAACTGTCGCAGTGGCACCCGTAAGATTAATACCAAAGTTAAGAGCAAGGAAACTAAATGATATAGTAATAATTTAGTAATTTCATTTTCATAATAATGTGGATTGGGAAGATAAAAGAAAAGAAGTAAAACAAAAATGGAGAAATAAAGGAAAGAGGTAGAACAAAAATAAAAAAATAAAGAAAAGAGGTAGAATACAAATAGAGAAATAAAGAACAAACAAGGGATGGGGAAGCTTGGGAATTGAACACAGTCGCCTGAAACTTCACAGCTTGCAGTGACCACAACACCTTGCTGATGGTTTGCACGAGTATAGGAAACTCTTTTGTATTTATATCTAAATTTTTAGAATTATTATTTTTAAAAAGGCGTAGGGCACGTGACCCCACATGGATCCACCCCTGATTATTAGTTAGTAAGGTAAAAGTCCTTTTTTCTTGAAAAAGAATATAATTCGATTAATTTAGCACTTATCACTTCTCAATTCACTTGATTTTCTAACCTGAATCTTTATATATATGAAGGGATAGTTAATATTAATTAGTTAGCCCAAGTATTTTAAGGATTAGTCTCTTTTTTTTCACGGATTTAATAATTAGTCAAGATACACATAAACTGATCGAACACTTGAGTTATAAAAAAAATATGCCCAAATAATCATGAGACCGGCTTTACTATCCGTAGAAAACAAAAAGGTTATTTACACAAACATTGAAGCATAAATCTTGCACAAATTTTTTTTTGGGAGCTTGCCTCAAGTCCCTTAAAGAAGATCCAAATCACTCATTTTTAATTTCTTAAAATACATTCTCATGGGACTTAATCTACCTAGGGTCGGTTGCAAAGAACCAAACGGGGACATATGTTCAAGTTGATGGACCCATAATCATGGAGTATTGTTATAGTAGTAAGAGCATCCGCAATGAGATTTGATATATTTGTGTGTTAATGTGTATTAGGATAAAAATAGGTCCCACAAGTGTGTGTTAGACATTGTTAACAAATGAGTGTGTTAAAACATTCACAATGAATTTGATAAATTTGTGTGTTAAAAAAATATTTATTAGAATAAAAAAATGGATCCCACAAGTATATATTAAGAGTAATAAACATTTATATTTTATAGTTGAAATTTGATTTACAGAGGTGAGATCCACTTATTAGTTGCTAATATAATTGTTAAACTTGACACACATACTAGCACACAAGCTAATGTAAACATTGTAACATACAAAATATATTTTTATTTGTTAAATCTTAACACACAATTAACATACTAATTTAGTACATCCATTGTGGATGCTAACTAGTTGGAACTTTGATTACTACTCCTACTAGTTAACATAAATTTGGCCTTAAATTGGTGATGATGATCCGATTATTTGGGGTAATAATCTAATCTACTACTACTCCTTAGAGTGGTCCGTCCGACAAGATGTCGGGTGATGATTAGGTGTCCCCACGGGTGCGTGATAGCTGTCCCACGTGTTCCCTAACCCCAATAATGGATCTGCTAACGCTTTCAACACCCGACACCAATCATCCCCCCATTAATCCATCCATCCCCTCCCTCCTCCTCTTTCTTCTCACATCCGTACGAGGCTTTTCTTCCTTTCCCCATGTGACTTCCACGTGATGCCGGTCCACCTTCCATAATTTTCTTCCCGTCATCTTGTTCCATCCCATTTACCATGCTACCCCTACAATGTCTTATACTCTGTGTCGCTGTCTTTAAGGGTGGGGCTTCAAACGAGCCGAATCGAACCGTATTTAAAATGTTTAGTTTGTTTCCCTATTTGGTAAAAAAAAATCTAAATCAAAAAATTCTCATTATCTCTATTTTCAATCATTACTTTTCACTCATTACCCATATCTTTAATTATTATTTTTATTTATCTCTCCACTTATTACCCTACTTCTAATAATTACTCTTGTTAAAAAAATTCAAAAACTCATCCAAATACAGCATAAATTGGTAAGAGTTTACACATGTAAGGTAGAAGAATTTTATTGTGTGCACATATAATTTATTACCTATACAAGTTATACAATCTGTACGTATTCAAGCTTATATATGAAATTCTTATGACTCGTACATGTATTACATGGTCACGAGTTTAATCGAATCGAAATCTATTCAAATTCAATTCATTTAGTAGACAAATCAAATTCGAAAGAGTCTTCTTCATCCAATCAAACTTCAAACGGTATACAAATGATTTGGCCCATTTGCAATCCTATTTAAAGTATCGTAGGTGGATTTTTTTTCCATACCTATGTGCACATTTGAACGGATATCTTAGATGTGCCAATGGTGGGTCCCAATGGAGCAACTCAGTTGATTATAAGACTTCTCGGTATTCTCAGTTTGGAACAGTCAAGTCTTCGTTATGGAATCTCAACTTTTATGCTACTACGCATTGCGGTCACCTCAACACTACTGGCCTACTGCTACGGTCAAGTAGTTGGGCTAAAGCTAAAGCCTATTCTCTTCTGACAAGGCGTTCTCCCTTGTGACAGTCCGCTCTCGTTCTGTATAATATTGTCAGCTTTGAACATTCAAATCTAATGAATTTTACAATAGGTCGTTTACTATTGCAATGCTGCAGGACGAGCAAGCTTAATCATGAAATTTCAATGGCCACCGTTACAGCTTTAAAAGGTCTTATACAAGATAGGATCACGCTCTATTATAATTTATGTACATAGTAATGAACTGTGCATCCGGACAAGCGATGTGCGGCCAACCTCACAGCTTGCACCACTGCCTGGGGTATCACACAATTTCCATCTAATAAAAATAAAAATAAAAAGTTAGGGAGATTTGGTGATGGGTCCCACTATAAAGATCTTATAAGCCCACAAGTCTAGCACAATATTTTGTAAGCCTACAAGTCCACACGCGTAACCTAAACCTTAGATATGAAAGTGCCTAAAATTCTAAACATTATGAAATTGCCTAAACCATTAAAAACCCATAATAGGAAAATGTATTATAAAATCCTATGAAAGTGTCCAAACTTTAAAGTACACTACCCTAACATATGAAAGTGCACTAAAATCCTGTGAAAGCACCTAAATCCTAAGATATTTTACCCTACTTTAGGTAATGGACTAGACCTATTATGAACTTTTTAAAATGAATTTGACCTCTCACAAAACTAAAACTAATAGGTAGACTTGCATACTTATGAAATTCATATAATGGATTTAAAACCAAAATTTTTTTAATTTAGAAATGCCTCTCCCCTCACAGATTATTGTTGTATTCAAAAGTTGTTGTTTTTTTTTTTTTTTTGTATTCTTATTTATTTTATATATTGATGATGACAACTAAGTGGGTTGTCGATAGGTCTCTCTTTGTAAAATGGGTCCCTCCCAACAATATCTCTGAGCTCTTCCATTATTGGCATTCATGTGGGATCTACGTGGTGTACAAGTATATGTGCCATACATTATACTAGTAGTACACCCAACGACAGCAAAACACACGTATAGTATGCCTGTACCCCCACGTGCACTTTTCGGTCAAAACTACTACTACTACAACATTTGCCTTTGCTGTACGTGTATTCTGGTCCACGGTCAAAACTCCCGAATCCCTATAAACCTAATTCCATCATTTGGTCATCAACTATTTACTAATCAAATCGTGCTCTTGCCTCCTTTTACCGGGGGATCCGGTGAACCATAAGACAGTTGTCTCTCATCTCGCCTTCTCTTCCGCTAGATCTCCCAAATATAAGCCTCCGTTTGCTTTGGTATTTTAAGTTTGAATTTGTAAGTAATGAGTGTAAAGAAAAATATAATAATAATTGAAAAAACATAAAGAGAAAAATGATTAGAGAAAAATAAGATAATGATTAGAATCAAATTTTTTTAAAGGAACGGATTTAAAAGATTTTTCACTCACAATCTGTGCAATTGCAAACAGATGATTTTATATACATAAATAATTGGTTTGAGCTATTCATTAATTTTAAAATATTTTGTCGATCAGCTATCATAAATATTAAACTCAATTAAATTGGGTGTGTTTACGATGATTGTGGATGCAGATTTTAGATTTTGAATTTTAGAAGCTGAAAAACTTGTTTGTTGCACTTGCAAGATTATGAGAATTTCATCTATTTTTTGAGAATTTCTATTGCAAAATCAAAGCTCTCCAAACACAGTTGTGAAATTTGAGATTTTTTTTTAGAATTCATAGATTCTAAAAATTAATCAGTTGTGTAGAATTTTTTACAAGCATTCTAAACTGATTTTTGAAGCTAGAATCTAAAACCCTGCAAAAAAATAATTTTTTGCGAACAAGTGTAAGGGCCGTTTCATTTTTAAAATTTTTCATTCATAATTTAGGATTCTTGTACGCAAACAAATAAGAGTGAGGGAATTTAATCATTAGTTTTTTCAAATCTTATTGAGAACATAGTCATGTTGAATCATGTGTATTGTTATCTAGTGATATAATTTGAGAACTTATTTACTTTAAACATATATAGACACGATGGAATGATATGTATTTATCTTTAAATAAATGAATATATAAAAGATTAAAAGCATTAACATCCGATCGATATAATAGAAACTTAAACAATTAATAATTTCAATAGCCGGCACAAAAACCCACAAAGGACCTCAACGGCTCAACCTAATTTAAGGTTAGAATTGGCCTTTTTTTTTTTTAAACTCGATAGATATTTAGCCTATTCTTAAAGGGTGGAAAATGAATACTGCTAGAGGCATACGAGCAGGTCAAAACCCAAATGACATCAACCACCTCATCAAGTACTCATGCTCACGGCATAAATTTGAATCCTCATATTTCATGTGAAAGAGATGAAGAAGTGTCATTAAGTTACAAGTTCTTTAGCGAGTTGGCCATCTCTTACTAAAAAAATAGGTGGACCGTTGATTACGGTACATGCACACGTGCACGTGCATGTGAGGGCATTGCCAAGAAAGAGGTACTAGCTTTTTGACTGGGTGATCGTGTGCGTGATTGGGCAAGTGGGCCCCACGTATCTGGGCCATGTGACTGGCTGAGCTGGTCACCATGTGTTAATCGTTAAAGATCTATCAGCTTTTTCAAATCGGGTATTTCAGTTTAAGTTAATCGATGCCCAACCCAAAACTATAAAGCTTGGTTTGCACGTGCGGGGTACGTGGATATGATGATGCCTGTTTGCGAAAAATTCTACCAGCAGATTATAAGATTCCGAAAAGTCTAAGGAAACCTATGCCGGCTGGATTGTTCGTGCGTAGCTGGATTTTTTTACAAATTGAAATGGTTTGATCGATGGAAATCCACCATTGATCATTGATCAACTTGTAAATTTTTTTATTATTTTGATAAGAAGAAGAAAGATTTTATCACTTGAGTAAGAAATTAAAAAAAGATAATATGAACATAGGCCACAAGTATCACTGACGAATATAATACATATCATGTTCAATTTTTAGTATGTATCGATGAAAAATTGAGTACAAGATTCTTTGGCCGGCAATGTATAGCAAGTACATATAATATAGGTCGAACTCCGAATAATCAGCGAAGAACAAATTAGATCGAATCAGATTTCGCAAACCAAAGCGGAGAACCGTACTCATGCATGCACCTTGCAGGGGTCTACTGCCAAATGAATCCACAAAATGAAAGGTTTTGATCATGACAGCGAGACTCAAAATGAATATGCACGCCCTTGCGATTGAGGGCGAACAAAAATCCTTCACAAAATACTATTCTAAAAAATTGAAAGTACGTGCCAGACGTTTTACAGCCACGAGACAGTTTAATCAGTTATAAATTAATTTAAGAGATCCTCATGTTGGCTCAGCTGTTATACCTAATCATTTTATTGCTTCAAATGATGGCTATTTTTTTCCAGTTATATAATAGTACGAAGAATCTATAATTTGATAAATATTTTTGTTCTGGGTGGTATTTGGGGCAGCCTTGTACATGATATTTCATTTACAATTTACATGGTATGATGATGTGATCAGAATTTTGAGGCCAGTTCATAATGACTGACCTAATTTTTGTTCAGTGGTTTGGGAAACATTGTGGACCATGGCATTGGTATCTTTGCTTTGCTTGTTTCAGTATGTTTTCTATGGTTCTGTTGGTGTATGGAGGATGGAGTTATTGCTCTTTATCAATTCAGCAAACTGGGCCATACTTTCTTCAGGAGTAATCATTTTGTACTCAAACAAACACCCTGTAGTAATGTTTCTAAGTTTCTAACCAACATAATTTGCTACCGAGCATCTTCTTGTAGAGCGGTGCCGAGCAGTCGATCCGGCTGTTCATCTCGGCACGGATGGCTAACTCGGACTGAATCTGCGCGTATATAAATCTGAACCGTCCATTACTCGGTTAAGATCCGAGCTGTCGATTGTTGAGATGAACGGCAGGATTGGGCGCTCTCTGCACCCACTTTGCAGGGGATGCTCATCAGCATATCCCATTCCGAAAAAACAAAATTTGAATGGAGATTGTCGATCCCTTTAGTTTTTACCCAACTTTGCGATATCAAAATAACAATAATGTTACGGCAAACCCACAATGTGCCTAGCTAGTGGTTGATGGGCTAGTTGAGTATGAGATCTCTATTATGAGGTAATCTTGAAGGTCTTGTGTTCGATATTGTCAGCGCATGGCTACAAAAAACACTCTGTGTTTAACTGATGTTACGTACTACATGTGATTTTGAGGGTGATTGTATGTACTAGTCCTTATCCATAAGGCATTGTAAGGGTGACAAATGAGTTAATAGAAATTCTTTGTCGCCAAGAAATAATTAATATTCTAAAACTTACTACGAAAATGGTTATTTAATTATCAGTTGGTCCATATCATAAGAGAAGGATGGTCATTTTTCCCATGATCAAAATAGGTTGAGTTTTTTTTTTTAATACACCAGCAACCATTTCACAATTCACATCTGTTTAAAATGGTTATTCATCAGTAGGCCTGGGCCCTGCGGCAATGGATATGGCCATATGGGCCGTGAAAATGAACATAGAATCTTATGTAAATCACTGATGTGCTAAGTAGAGGCCCAAATTCCATTCTTCGAATTCCACCCTTTACAGGCCCCAATAAAATGTTCAAATATATATGCGCAGTAACCATATGGGACCAGAAAGGTATGGGTTTTGGCATGCTGGGTCTATTATATATTGACCATTTTCGATGAAACTTTGTGGCTCATTTTATTTTTGGGTGCATGGTGCATCCTTTACAAAAAAAATTTGGCCCATTTTATGAATTTTTGTGGCCCAAGATATAAAATTTGTGCTTGTTTATTTTATGAATTATTGTTGTGTTGATTTTTGAGGTGGTGTTTGTGAATTTTTTGTTTACAACAGACGGCACAAGGTCAAAGAAGGCGGCTCAAGTTTTTGAATTTTTGCGATCCAATACACAATTTTTTTAGTATTCAATCATGAGATTTTTTGGCTCAAAGCACGAAAAAGGCATACCATACCATATACCAATTTTTAGGAATGTTTACCCTAACCTTTGTCGTTTGATGATAATATATAGGAATGGTTTAAAATGGTGAGCCATGTTGAGAAGATTGAAACAAAAATCGCCTTCATCGGATTTCAATTGACATGATTTTAAAATGTATCTATTTAGAAAAACAATTTTTCTAACACCACATCCAAATACACACTCATATTCACAATAGAGGTGGGGCCCACACACACTGGGTGTGTAGTGTGTGTGGGCTCCACCCGGACCACCCCTATTGTGAGTATGGATGTATATTTGGGTGTGTAATTGGGTGTGGTTATAGAATGACTCTTAGAAAAAAGGGACACTTAGCAAAAAAATACAACATAATATTTTTTATTAGTTTTTAGGAGAAGGACACAACCAAACACAAGCACTATGAAAGATTACCAAACTGCCTTTTGTAGAAAAATTATCGTTTCAACTCCACCCACCCCCCTCCCACTCTCTCTCTCTCTCTCACACACACTCACCGTCCCTCCATTGGTGACCTTCAAACTTTCATCATCCTCATCCATGTTGTCTACCCTTGCCAACGCCGCCTAGCCCAAGTTCACCATCAAAACGACGGTTACTGATGTTGTCTCCGACACCAAATCTGCTACCTTCTTCTACAAGATGGATCTTGTAGATCGAAGACGGCGCTGATCTAGCATTTTTTAGTCCTTTTTCTCATACTTTCTATTGCCAACCAAAATAGCTGTTGATCTCGGTTTTTGGCTATGAATTAAAGTTGATAATAATTTTCTTCATCCTCTTTCAAAGAGGGCTCTGTAGCCGAAGACTCATCTGTAGGAGGCTTGGGCTCTGTGTGTACAAAGTCATAGTCCATGCAACCCAGCATAATGTCCAGGTTCATTTTCCATGAACCGTAATTAGAACGTTCAAAGGTTCAATGCCTGCTAGGTTCTTAGAGACCTTAAACATGTTCATAGCTGCAACTTGCATGATGTATCTTATTTATTTATCTTTCACTTTGAAAGCAAAGAAGAAGGAAGAGAGGAGCTTTTCACTCGCGAAAGAAGTCACTACTCGGGCAAGAGCACGGCGGGCTCCCTGGTTAGATGAAGGGTCTTTCCCCAGAAAGAGAGATTAGTACTGGAAGGAGAAGATGAAGGAAGGGTTGAAACTAAGTTAAAAGCATTCGCTGAGGTAAAGAAAGAAAGACAAGCAATCGGTGGGAATAGCAAATATAGCCCCATTTCAAACAAAAGAAGAGTGAACATATTCTCCCCGTGATTGGTAGAAATTGTATAGCGTCTATGGAATCAATACACTTTTTGGTAATAATAAGTTAGTTGTTGTGAGACCCAAATAATTTTCACCAATCAGATTCATAGGGAGAGTAATGTTCACCCTCTTTAAAGGAGGATGAACAAAAATATTCTCAAAAAAGGTTAGTGCATGTGCATTCAGCTTTACATTTGAAAGTTTTAGTGAATACATAGTAAAACTTTGGGAAGGTCTTGCTGTTTTTGGCTATGCATGAAAGTTATAGAATACATTCACTAACCTTTTAGCTTTGCTTTTTAAAGGTAGTGAATAGACAATAAGTAATATTTTGGGTATGCTTCGGTTATTTTTGGCTATGCAAGAAAGCTAGTGTACATGCATTAACCTTTTATCTATGCAATTGAAACTTAAGGAATTATACACACTAAAATTTTGGGTATGCCCTAGTTATTTTTGGCTATGCATGAAAGTGAGTGTTCATTCACTAACCTTTGGCTTTGCTTTTGAAAACACTCTAAAAGTCTGGCATGAAAACTTAGTAAATATGCAGGAGGCGGTCATATTTAGTGAAAATACATTAATTTTTTGAAAAAAGTATGTTGTGCCTGTTTTGTAAGTCTGGCATTAAACTTCGTGAATATACCCGAGATTATAATTAGTGAACATTCACTAACATTTGGGAAAAGTGTACTTTGCTTGTTTTGAAATAACTCGATCTGTAAATATGTAATAGGTTATATTTAGCTAGCTTTTGTAAGGGGAGAGAGAGAGAGAACTAGATCTAACTAGTTTGTCACCGGGAAACCAATTAAGATTGAAGGCGACGGTGAAGCTGGAAGTCAGCTGAAGGAGAGTGAATGCCCAACACCGTTGGTGGTGGGAGGCGGCAACGTCAGTGGAGGAAGGCAGTGGCATGGCTCATGTTTGTGGGCAGTTTTGTCCACAAAATGTTTCTTGGGTCCTTCCGCTTCTATCGTTTAAAAACTGGAGAACCTCTGGTTAAACACTAGCTCCAGTTAAGGGTCATCATTTGGCCCGAAGGCCCGCGACCCGCTCAAAACCCGCCCGCCTCGAGCCCGTAAAACGGGCGGGCTAGCCCGGCCCGTAGTTTGTAATGGGCAGACTCGGGCCTATGAATTTTTACTCGGCCCGCCCGTAGGCCCGGCCCGTGAGCCCGCCCGTGGTACCCGTCCAAAAGCTTGCTAACGGGCCCGCCTATTAGCCTAAAATCCCACAAAACTTTTCTTTTTTCTCTTGGTTTAATTTTGCCCAAGGAAATTTAAGCCAGCCCGGCTTTTGGCCCGCCAGCCCGCCAATTGGGCTAACCCGTGGGCCGGGCTTGGGCTTCAATTTATGGTAGGCCCGCCCGGCCCGCTAAAAAGAAAAAGCCCGATCGGGCCGGCCCGACCCGATGATGACCCTTAGCTCCAGTTGAAAGAGCCAAATTGACCTTAACTTGTTTTACATGCTTGGTTATTTAATCAAACCAACACAACTCGAGTGAAGTTGTACTAGATGTGGTAAATGAGCGAATTTGGGCGGTTTGAAACGGGTCGCGGGTCAAATGAGGGTCAAATAGTAAACGGTTTGAAACGGATTGGGTTGAATACGAGTCAAGTCAAACCCGAACCGACCCAATCTCCCCCCCCCCCCCTTTTTTTTTCTTTTCTCCTTTTCGCCATTCTTCTCCCCCTCCCCCTTTTCCCCCTTCCTTTTGATCTGTCTCAATAAGAAGAATTTGAATAAAAACGAGAATAAGTTAAAAAGACAGAATTTTTAACTTAATTTCGTCTTTATTCAAAATTATGATTTGCGAGAGACTTTCGTGGGTTGGTGATGGATCTAATCAATTAAAAGTGGAACAAACTTCCAAAAAGAACATAAATTGAAACAGATGGAGTAATTTTTTGTGAATATCTTAGTGCTAACGTGAATAGCCTGCCTTTGACCAGTAGGGCATATAAGCACACTGGTATTAGCAACAGTAACAAAGAAAGTCTTTTCGGCCCACTAAGTTTGGACCCATTCCAAGCTCGTTTGAATTTTGCCAAATTGGGTAATTCAAAATTAAACATCGTTTGGACTTTCGAGACTTCATCCGGTCCAATTGAACATGGAATTAAGCCTCCATATGTTCTACATTAAGAGGCGTCTTGAATGGACAATCTGTTCGGGAGATGAAATCAAAAGAAGTTTGTTTTCTTTTTCTTTTTTTCTGAAAATAAGCATGAGCCAAACAGTTCCTTGAAATATAACGGTGTTTATTGGAGCAGTATTTTTTTCAATTTCGAAGACGAGGTTGTGATAAAGTGAGCCGAGGAAGGTATGTTTTGGTCGAACCTACGCTGTCTTGTTTTGGTGGAGTAATCACCAACACGCCTTTTGTAATTTTTGGGTTTTTCCATTCAACTCATTTTCAATCCATCTAAACCCACGTAAATATGGATTGAATCCATATCAACCCATTATATAATATAGGCAGGTTGGGTTGGGTTATAAGTGGGTGAATTTGGATGGGTTAAAAAATATGGATTGAGATTGCCACCTCCAAGTTATACTGTCAGTATGTTAACTGTTGTTCGTACATGAAATTTTTTAGTAAGTATAGATTCTAGAAACTTCTAGAAATTTCTTTAAAAAAAATATAATGTAAAATTAAAGTTCTAAGGCCATCCACAGTAGTATAATCAAAATAGGATAACCAAAAGTTGACAAATTAGCTTTTGATTATTTACTTAAGAGGTTGCTAAGCTTAACAATATTGAGTTTCACAATGGTCACTTCTAGTTTATAACCAAAATAAAGGTTTACGACAATTTCACTCTTTCTCCCCCTCTGTTTTCTACTATTCACTTTCCTCCATTTACTTTTTTTTTTTTGGCAAAAATATATCGATTCCCTCTCTTAATTTTGGGGAAAAATCAGTGACTTTCTTCCCTCCTATTATGAATTTTTTTTGGGGGGAAAAAATAGAAAACGGAAAAGAATAGTGAAATATCTTAATTTGGCGATAATGGGTTGAATTGTAGATGATTGAGAGATATGAGCTTTACTTTTTAAGAGAAATAAAGAGAAATAATTTGTGGGTGAAGTGAAGAAGATATAGAGAAGGAGAAGAAGAAAAGAAAAAAATATCAATTGAAACATGCGTGTATATAAATTTTGGAACTAGTTAACTTATGTGTTGTGAAATCCACAAATTTTGATTATTGAAAAATATTGTTAGTTTTAGTTATCCAAAGCCCAAAATTTGATTATTTCTAAGGATATTGTTAAATTTGATTATACCATTGTGAGCCATCTTTTGTATCGATATTATTAACTTTAAAAATAATTGGCTTTTGATAATACCACTGTGGATGGTCTAAGCTCGTTATTATGAAACAAGTTCAACGTAATGAAAAATGGTCACAACCAATTGAGAATGATTTACGTGCGTCATAACAAAACATTGAACCGGATGCATCTAGTGCAAAATTGTCTTCTCAATCTTTCGGTTTGATTAGAACTAAATCAACGATCAATCCAATCTAACCAATTTAGTCAATCCCATTCCTCGAACCATTCATTGATCATGATGTTTGGAGAGCAAATTGTCAAACGTATAGGAACATCATAGCAATAATTTACAGCGCTGCTACCCACACATCAATGTGCATAGATTCTGTGCACAGATCGCGGTGTGAGATTCACTACATGTTCCACATAAATGATCTGAGTTATTCATTAAATATAAAATATTTTTTTAAGAAATTTTGCAAAAAATCAACTCAATTAGATACCTTTAGATACTTGATCCAATCATGTAACTTTTCATTCAAATTTCAGGATAATAAAAAGTTAGATGATTAAATTGAGCATCTATACATATTAGATTGAGATGATTTTTGACGGGAATCTTGTAAAAATATTTTACATTTAATGAACGGCTTGGATCGATAGTGTAGGACCCGTACTGGGCCCCACACTACAATCTGTGCACATTTGCTATGTAGGTATAATTTTTGAATGATTTAAATGAGGAAATTGATTTTCACACTCTCTAATTGATGCACACTGTTTTTTCTGTCTTTTAGTAGATGAATTTACGAAACAGTTTCTGAAATTTGTAAAAAGTGCATACATGCAGGAACTGTTTCGTAAATGCACCCGCTATAAGACAAAAAAAGGAGTTCTTGCATCAATTAGGAGGGTGTCAAATCAATTTCCTTAAATAATTTGTAAGTCCAATAGGCATACCAAAATCTAGCTGAAAGGGGAAAGAAAAACAGATGCTGACGCATTGATAAAATTGAAAAAAGAAACTGAAATCTGAAAACTAAGCACTGAAGAATTTGTTCATTGTTCTGCGTTGAAAATTTGTTTATTCCTGTGATTTCACTTTCGTTAAAAAAAGACAAAAAAAGGAGTGCTTTCATCAATTAGGAGAGTGTCAAATCAATTTCCTTAAATAATTTGTAAGTCTGTTAAAATAATAATAATAATAATAATTTGTAAGTCCAATAGGCATACCAAAATCTAGCTGAAAGGGGAAAGGAAAACAGATGCTGACGCATTGATAAAATTGAAAAAAGAAACTGAAATCTGAAAACTAAGCACTGAAGAGTTTGTTGATTGTTCTGCGTTGAAAATTTGTTTATTTCCTGTGATTTCACTTTCGTTAAGCGTGAGTATAATTGGACTGCACATATGTGTATTCAGAAAGTATATTCTAATGATTTGTTCGGTTTGTGGACGTCCATTTTGTCCCTATGGAGTTTCCTTTTGTCTGATGTTTAGGCTTTTACCTATCAGATTAATAAAATTTTCTCTCTATTGACAAAAAAAAGAAGTTGAAAAGTTGTTTAATAAACATATTAAATACTAAATTAAAATAAATAATTTTAATTTCATTAAGTAAAGTGATTCTCTTTTAATATAATTTTACTGATGGTCATCATGTATTCGTTGTGATGGTGGTGGAGACCGGAGCGGTGGTGGTGGTGGTGGCGGCGGCGTCGTGATGGTGGGAGTGGTGGCATGGTGGTGGTGTAGGGATGGTGGTGGTGGTGGTGGTGGAGGAGGAATTGGTGGTTATGGTTGCACACGGTTTAGATTGGTTAGGATTCTTAAAAAGAGGACCGAACCGCGAGTTGCAGTTCTGATAAATTGTAATTCGTGTCCAGACCAAAAATTCTATGGTCCAATTTCGAACCAATCCGTAAGTCACGGTTTAATTCTGGGTTTTATTCACGGATTACATAGAAATTCTACTCGAACAATCTTCGCTCATTATTTTACTGATCAATTACTGATTCGCTCATTAATTGTATGAAAAATTATCTATTTACATCTCCAATTTCGTACTATTAAAATTCTTTTGCAGGATCTTGTAATCCAAATCTTCAAGTTAAGGTTACTTGCAAAAATGGCATCTAGATTAGGCACAAAAGATTCAATAACCATGACATGTAAAGACAATTCTGAGTTGTTATCAAAACTAAACATAAACATTTCTTTCAAAAATTATAGTCTCCTAAAAAAGTCATCAATCATAATTACCAAAACTATTGCAAGAAAAAGAGAAAACAACATCTACACAAAAACCTTATCTTAATTTTGAAATTACTATATGAAAAAAAAAAATCCTTTAATTTGGATAACTTTTTTTCCCTAAAACCACAGGAAAATTCCCCGGTGGAATTTTGTACAAGAAACGAGTGGAAAATACTTACCTATATACGGCGAGAAATGGCACAGACACTCTCCCCTCCCTCCCTCCCTCTCTCTCTCTCTCTAAAAACCATCTCTCCTGTTTCTCCTACGCCACCTCTTCTCCCTCTCTCCATAGCTCTTCGCTCTACGAATTCTGCTCACATATTTTTTTACGTTAGGGTTTTCTACTTCTACTAGTCTTCCCCGGTTGACGATTGTAATGGCCACTGCGCCGTTGAAGTCCCAGCCTCTCCACAACTTCTCCCTCCCCCAACTGAGGTGGGGCCACAAAAGCCACACCCACGTCAACCAGCGCTACCGTCGCCCCTCCGACACCCCTACGGCGGCAGCGGAGAACCACCACCACAGCCCGTCACCGTCGGAGAAGGAATCCTACGGCGGCAATAGAGATATGAGCCGGTTCCCGATGGCGTCCTGTTCTTCGCAGAAAGCTGTTATAGAGAGAGAAGAGGATAGAGAGAAGGAGAAGCCGTGGAATTTGAGGCCGAGGAAGGCCGTCGTGAGGATTCCGAGCAATGGAGGAGAGTTGACGGAAACGGCACCGTTCTCGGAGAACTTGCCGAAATCGACGAGGTTAAGAGGTTACGTGGAAGGTCAGAAGAAGAAGGAGGAGGAGGAGGAGAAGAGGAAGTACTTGTGGATCGCGTTATGTCGGGAGGAGATCGAAGAGGACGTGTACGCGATGACCGGGTCGAAGCCCGCCCGGAGGCCCAAGAAGAGGCCCAAGACCGTCCAAAAGCAGCTCGACGTGAGGGATTCTTTTTGTGTTTTTTAATTTATTTCTTTCTTCTCTTGTGTTCGTCTTGTTGCATCGTTCTGTTATTTTGCTTAATTTTTCGTTGCGTATTTTGGCAGAATCTTTTCCCGGGGTTGTATTTGACGGGGATTACTCCGGACTCTTATCGCGTTTATGATGCTCCGGTATGGATTTCCTCTCTCTCTCTCTCTCTCTCTCTCTCTCCCTCCCCTACAATGGCGTACGCATAATGCGTGTGCAGTAATGTACGGAGGATTTGTGTTGAGTAGGGGCCGTAGGGCCCGAATTATGTGTATTTTAATAAAAAATATATTTATAAGTGCATATTGCTATTTGGAAGGTCTGAAAAAGAGATGTGTGTAGCAACTGTTTAGTTTTATACACACAAGTGACACAATCGAAAAATGATTGATAACTTAATATTTTAGAAATTTTTACCCCCCTCAGATAAGTATTTTTTAATAAAAAAATTCAAAAATTCACTCAAGGGACTTGTGGAGGCCAATTCCATCGAATATGTTTCTAATTTACCTAAAAATTTAAGTATAATACGCGAGAATATTTGGAATTGGGCAGGGGCCAGGGTCCCCTATGCACCCCCTAGGACCGCCCCTGTGTGTGTGCGAGGGCGCGAGAACAAGTGTGAAAGTGTATTTTATATTTGTTCCAAGGTACTTGAAATTCGCGATTGTGAGGAGATGATTGCGAGCGGGAGCTGAGGGTCCTATTCACGGAGTGTGTGACTAAGTGGATAGTTTTATACATACACAGAAACATGTTCGTATACATGTGTTTTGCAGGTTTATTTGAAGTTATTGAATTGAATAGTTCTATGCAGGACTTAGGAATGAAAATAATCTTCCAATCTTTCTCCTTTTGCAGAGGTAAAATACGCTACCACTGGATGCAATGGAACTAAATGTCGGTGGACGGAATTTGTAGAGGTAGATGCGAAGACAAAGGATTGTGGGATGCTTGATACTGCTACATTGAGTGTTCAAGTGGAGGTATTAAGGCACTGGATTATTGAAAGAGGAAAGCAATGATATACCTAATCTCTTGACTTCGCATTTGTACAGTGCATTGTCCCAATGTAAGAGCACGTTTTAGTTATCTCTTAATAGTTTGAAATGTAAACAGGAAAGTTTATGGGTGAATAGAGGAAGTATTAATTGTTTTCACTTCTCATTGCCAGTCACTGGCTTTGCTTCTTTGGGTGTTGATGTTGTTTAGTTTAGAATAATTTTGATTTGTTGACTGAATTGGTAATGTTTGACAGCCTTCCCGACTTTGTTTTGGGGCACAGCTTACGTGTCCGCCTACTTAGCAAACCTGAAATGACCGGGTTTCCAAAAAAACAACTCCTTGTTGCTATTTTGTTTTGGGGAAGGATGTTTCCACTTTCCATGGTTCTACCGCTCCCCTGATAAGGTTCATGTATAGATGTTGGTTGACATTATCTGCTCCATTTGTGTCTGTCATTTATATGGGTTCATTGAAATCTTGGGAGAGGGTTATTTTTTATATGACTGCTTCTTCCCAGAAGTCAGAGGTCTTTGGCATGGACCTGTCCCTCCTTAGACTGTCCCAATTAGCTTAGCTTTTTGCTTAATGTGGATTACAGGCTTCAAATTCAGTTGAGGTGAAGATGATTTTTTTTCCATACCAATGCTGTAATGCAAAGTGAACCAGTCTTCCAAGGATAATTGCTTTCCTTATTTGTGTGATATTCTTTTCTCATGAGACAACTTAGACTTGTATTTTGAATGTGTTTGCTTTATTTCTTTCACTGGTTCTGATATTTTTCCTGCATATTAGTATGATATCTGTTGCTATAGCAGATTGAAGGCTAAGAACGATCCTGTCTTGTGTGATAATAGTTCACGAACTTACTAGTGAATGGAAAGACAATGCATATTCAAATGCTACTCTATGATGCTGTGAAAATGGGGATTGGAGATTTTTTTATTGAACATTCTGCATTGTTTCTTTTGTGTTGAGTTGATTATAAGGCTTGATCAAGTCACCAAGTGGGTTTTTTTGATATGCTTGAGTGTCCACTGTTAGCAACACTAGGAATGAGTTCCTATTGGCATTTCCTTTAAGCTTATTGAATTTGTTCCAGAACTGTTCTCTTACACTTCCAAGTCTTTTGTACAGAACCATGTGGACATTATATATGGAAAAGGATGAAGTGTGCCAGCAATAAGAAATTCAATAGCAAGTATTACACTATGAACATTCAAGATGAGAAGCTTTTTTATGGCACTTTCTGGAACCTAATGATTGTTCATCAAAAAATGATATTCGCACTCCACATTGAGTCACTTATTCCCTTGTCTAATGCGCCTTTATCTTACTATCCCTTTCTTTTTATTTTCAATTTGTTTGGAATAGGGTTCAACTCACTATTACTCTTCCAGTTGTCGTATTTTTGGGAATTACCAAGTAAATGTAACAACTGCCAAAATGATTTCTGTAAGGCTTACTCTGTTTTATTTCCCTCTGTTCTTTGTTTGAGTTGCAGAACTAGACAGCCCCATGGTTATATTCGAGAAATCTGAGAGAATAAGACTGTATGGACATAGATTTGATGAGTGAAATGTGAAAAACAGACCCAATAATGAGTATGTTCGTCAATCTTTGCAATGCAAACTTAGTTGAGTTATTCAAAGTTCAAGTATGGCATTATTGATTTTGTTCTTTTGTCGGGGATTGCACTGAGTGCTAGCAAATTACACTAAACTGAAACTGTTTGCAAATAGTCTGGAGTTTTCAGCTCAAGTTCATATAGTTTTCTTGATGTCTTACTTCCTCTCAAGAACTTGATTTCCTTCGTCTGCATTTGGCAATGCATCGAAAATCTCAGCTATTGATGATCCTTAACCTACTATATACAGATGATCGCTTTTGTGCTTGTAGTCTCCCAATCTCATCCTCCGAGTCAGACTTTTATAAACATGCAAGCCAGACTGTGTACGGTGGGGAAACCACTTTGATGTCAAGGTAAAAACTTACTGCAGTTGGTGGTGCAAACTTAAATATCGAGGTTTTGTGGTCCATTGATCAGTTATTTAATGGTTTCTCTTCGAGCGATCCTGCTACTGCTTCTGGGACGGTTTACTTGAACTTCTTGGATGTCAGTTTTACTAAATCATCCTGAGTGAAGCACCAAGTGTTCATCAACCGATCCACATCCACTCAGGAGATTGAACGGCGGATTTTGTGACTATTAATGTGAGGTTTTTCAGGTAAAACCTCCCTTTGGCTCTGATTTTTGTGGTCAAAAGTAGCATTTTAATTTGAAATGAGACTACTGCAATATTAACCGTTATCTCCTTACTTAGTGGTCGTGTTTCT
>BPLS01026650.1:0-11647 GCA_019656275.1 Rhododendron kiyosumense
CCTCCGATCCACCACCACTGCACTGCACCACTACACCGCCTCTCTTCTCCATCAACGGCGTCGCCATCAGGTATTTGTCTCTCTCCCTCTCTCTACCTCCGTTTTACCTTTTTTTTTTGGGGGGTGGGTTTTGCTTCCGGGTTCCGTCGATTTGTTGATGTTGTTGTTTGCTCGTTCGCTCAATGCATTGCTGCCGTTTTAGTGGGTCTTTATTGTTTGTTTTGGTTTGGTCCGTGTGTGTGCTTTGTGCATGTCAAGCTATGTTAGGGTTTTGGGTTGTGCCTGTGCATGTGAACCTATGTTAGGATTTTGGGTTTGGCCATCGATTTGTTGGTCATCTGCTCAAAAGGGTTGCGGGTTTTGGGTTTGGTCGGCGGCTTGCTGATTAGTGTGTTTGTCATTGATTATTTCACTTTTCCTCTTCTCTGCTCGTAATGGTGGTACGTCCGAAAGGCGTCGAGAAGACCCTATTTTTGTTTTTGGACCGTAATAATGTATAAATTTTTGAAGCCGGTATGGTTAGTTGGAAAATCTAAATGAAGCTTGGGGTTCAGCAGATATAGCAATTGTCTATGGGTTCTTTTTCCCTCGCCAAAAATAGAACGTAAAGACATGTGCGTTGGTGTTGGAGCCCAGTTTAGATAATTGATGAGCAATAATAACATTAAGATTTGTTTAGATGCCATTTGGCTTTCTGGATTCTGGTTTAGGTTAGTGCATAGTTGCTTAAGCTCTTTCGCTTGGCTGTTTGTCTATATGTTTATTATATTATAAATTTGACTATGGGTACAATGTATATGGCCAAGGTTTTACTTTTCACGTTAATGATTGTCTTTGTCTTGATGCTAGAATGGTTGTGCATGCACTGTTTGTTTGATTCTGATGGATCTGCAAGGGCAGGAGTTTACTATTTGGAAACTGCTCAAGGCGAAAGGGTGGTTTGTGCTGTTGCTATTCCTTGTGAGGGAAAGCACATGAGATATAGGCCTTTCAACAGTTTTCTTGAGGATTACCGTGCTGTGTTGCCTTCAGGCTTTGCTTTGGAATGGAATTTTAGAATCCAGTTTGCTTAATCGTTGGATGGCATTGTGTATTATTCTTTCCTCCAGTACAGTAAAGAAGGTGCATCTACAACTCCTCTTGTTTTATGCCGAGTTGTGAAATCTTCATTGTATTTATTTTCCACTTTTTAGCTGCAAGTTCTTTTTAATGTTCCTTTTTTACTGCCATTGGTTTGTTGGATATTGTTATATGTTTGGAACTGGTTATGTAGGTATCGGTAGCTGCTGGTATTTTACTTGTGTCTGTCTTGCTGGTGTTACTCAGGTTTGGCCTTTGGTTATTTTCTATGCGAGATGTCTTGGGTTCACTTTTATTGCCTAATCCGTCATAACCTGGGTATTACTTGCAGCGATTGCTGCCAGGACTGCGGCGCTATTTCCTTCCCTATGGTTCAGCCACGTGGATTTTGGTTATGCATGGATATAAGATTTGGCCAATTGAGGTTATTGATCAGCGATTTGGTGAGGGGATAAAATTCGTGTCATGCACCAGTTAAAGCCTAGGTTCAAGGTTATCTTTGCATGTGAACGGAGGTGGATTTTCCACACTGTTATTCTTGATGAAAATGATCGCAAGGTGCGGTTTCATTGGTCAGGTCCAAATATGCACCGTCGATGGCCTCGGGGTACGGCCATTGCCATGCTTGTTCTTTGTGGTTTGCCTGAGATTATAGTATTCACAACATACATTTATGCTATAGTTTTATTCATTGTTTTCTGTTATTAGCTTTGCGAACTTCCTGCTTGCCATCTTCCATTTCACATGAGGGAACTGTTCTACAGTTTGGGCATTTACATCTTCCGATTGTTCAGCTTCACTTGGTATATGACTTTAATGTTTTGTTTTGTTTCTTGATTGACATTATATGACTTTAATGTTTTGTTTTGTTTCTTGATTGACATAGAAAAATTCCATAGGATCGTTTATTTAATTGGTTCAAATTATGGTCTTCCTGTCTGTAATTCCGTACTTCACTTTCTGCAGCTTTTCCTTAGCCTGCTCTAACAGCGACTCTTTCAACATTGTAAATAGAAACCTACATGTGATCTTTTGACCACTGATAATCCTTTGTTGTTTTGTATGTGTACCAAAGATTCATCTTCTCTCTTTTCTATTTACCTTTCACATTCACATCCTAACCATTTGCACTCCTACTCAATACACAATAGCTACAGAAATTAAAACACCAAATTCACAATTTCTTCATTGGTAGTGAAATTCGTCAACATGTAGGTCTACATTGTCTAATCATACGAAATCTCCTTTAGCTTGTATTAGAAAAGTCATAAAGAATAGTCCACTTACAGGTTTACTTATTCGTGTATATGGAATGATGGTCATGCTCATGGTTTTGGCTTGATTGATATTGCTCAGTTCCTTACACTTGGCATTCATAATCTACCATTTTATATGGCAAATAACAGAACTACTGCATTCTTCTTATTAAAAAGCAGAATTGTTGCAACTCTGATGCTATATGAGTACATTTCACATGGTGTTATTCTACTTTCTTTCAATTTCCTGAAACTTTCATGGTCCTGAATGTCTGGATGCATGAATCAGTAGATTACTTGACTTTACTGTATATTCTACTAATTGTATCATTAATCCCAATTACATGAATAACCAACAGTTTTTAGCTAGAAGAACTGGAATAGTGTAGCCTTTATTTGATGAGCATAGGTTCTACTTCAATCTAATGCACACAAAGGCAAATAAGAGGCCCCACATGGATGTATGGTGATTGGAACCCTGATGGTCGAATTTCACATTTGGGTGTACCTCCTTTTGTCCATAAATGCGTATCCACACTGATATATTGAGCAGAGTTGTGAGAAAACATGAGTTCCCATAAAATCACCTACACGTTTGTAGTGTTTGTTTTCTCTTTGCTAAAATCACAACTAAAAATGATAATTTTCTCTTGAAAATGGTTATCTACAACAAGATCATGCAAGAAATGAAATCTCGTTTATTTTCCTGTTCTTGGATTTCACTTTTTTCCATTTTCATTTTCTATCATCTTTTTCTTAATCAGGTGGACTCATGGGGGTAAAAAAAAAATCGCATTGTGGGGTTCTTTTTCTTGACCGCTTCCCATATCTCAAAAATTTCAAGCGGACACCCGGATTTAGTTGTGGAGGCAGCCCATCAACCATATCATTCTGTCAATTAACCATTGGTTTTCACAAACAGGGGTCCAAGAAAAATGCAATGTGTCATGGACGCCATTCCTGATGTTCTAATTGAACGTGGGGGTGTGTCTCCCTCACAGACTGACTTCCCTCTTAGCAACATAGATGCCTCTCCATCTCTCCCAATTTTCAGATCAAAATCGACCAGCATGGAAAATTTCCTTTGTGGACCTTCAAGTGATCAGAAAGATGAAAGGGCGTTGGTTTTGAAAACAAGGCTCCTAGGTGGCATGAGCAACTCCAATTTTGGTGTTTGAATTTTCATGGACGAGTAACAGTTGCTTCAATGAAAAATTTTCAGATGGTGAAATGGACAGGCTGGCCCAGAACACGAAAAGGTCATCCTCCAGTTTGGAAAAGTAAGGAAAGATGTGTTTACGATGGATTTACCAGTACCCACTATCTGCATTTCAAGCATTTGCAATTTGCCTTGGCAGCTTTGACACCAAAATTGATTGTGAATGACTAACTGAAAGGTTTGGATTTTACTCTGTGTATCCTTGTGAGATTATTTACATGCTTATTCGCTAACCTTCGTATCATGTGAATTACCATGGTCCCGCAATTTGATGATACTCGGAATAGGTTTTAATGCTCTCTTGTCATCTGTATTGTAAAGCGAACAGTTAACCATCTTAGTTTTCGCGTATCTTCTAACTATATCCATCATTCCTACCTGGCATTCCTTGAAAAGCAAAAAATCAGTAGGCTGCCCTGAGGTCCTAATCTTGGAAGAACTTAGCTTCTCCTTTTGCTAATGGTGAAATAATCACCGGTAGCTGTTAGAAAGTAAAGTCTGGATGGTAAAATGAGTGATTATCATCAACCCCAAGGGATTGGTTGAGTGGTAGCATTGCAGCAAGTAAGGGGCTTACTCATCCAAACTCGCAATTTCAATTTACACCGTCAGCCAAAAACCCTGGGTTTAGGGCCGGTCTCTGACTGGACACGGTCTTTGACTTTAGGGCCCTAGGATTCGTCTAGGTACGAGTTAGTTGGTCCGAACACCCGATAGATAATCAAGAAAACAAGAGTATCGCAGTCCATTTTATATGATTCAAATATTGTCAATTATAAGCCTATTTTTCTCTGATCTTTATTGTTGGTCAAGTTATACTTCTATATGTACGGGTAAGCATTTATGTTGGACTGCTCACATCCAACCTTATATGTCCTATTGCTAATGGTGCAGAACCTAAATTCTGCTGGATGCATCGAGGAAGCAAAAGTGATAAGAGTGTTGATCGCATGTTGCACTGACATTACACCAAAATGAAGATTGACATGCAAAGAAGTCACTAGCGCGTCCAGGGTTTTCATTCGCATCTTTTATCTTGATGACTTCAGCTATCCTACTGTGAAAAAAGGCTCGTAAAGGTAAGGGGAAAAAGTTCGAAATTGTTGAAGTTGTAGAGTTTCAATAATTGGTTTGTATATCTTCTGTTGGCTTTGTATGTAACAGCTTTTTCCAAGTATATTTATCCATACATTTGTGTAGCTTTCTTCAGATATATATCCAAGCTCGCTCATATGCAGCTTTCTTCAGATATATATATGCAAGCTCACGCATATGCGGTTCTCTTACAAAAATTCCTGTAACACTATTGACATGACCTTGTGGTCACTGGACTGTTCACAATCGGAGATTGCAAATTCTATTGTCTATTTCCTTGAGTATCCCCTATATGCACTGCAGGTCCACCTTAACACCATCTACGCTGGGGTGGTGAAGTACATCTTTTGAGGCAGATTCCTTTTTTGAGTTTTGACAATTGGTTTTCGTAGCGTTCACTAGATTTTTGTCTTCTTGATTTCTGGTGTACTGTGGCAACCCCAAAAAAAAAAAAAAAAACGACCACCTCAACCCTGAAAACATAATAATAATTCCTGCAATGGCCCTCTTCAATGGGCATAATTCTCGTGCCTCGCACGAGGCCGGACCTAGTTAGTTTATAAGTGCGAGTATTTAAACGCGTAGATTTTAGGATTGGGCCGATGCCCTTTTGAATTAGTAAAACATACTCCCTAGTATTTACAATTTAGCTAGCTTTTGTTCAATAAGATATACTTATATTTGTTAATGATGATACTAAATTTTACTAATCGGTTCAGTACCTCACCTAACAAAATATCAACTAAATGTATACATCTATCCTTTAGGTTAACAGTAGCCTTGGTCATTTTAGTATCTTTATATACTACTTTATATTTTATAATATATCCGACTAGACTAATTGTAACGATCCTGATTTTTTATAAATAAAAATTTCGTTAAATATTTGAATTTTTTTTAATTACTTGGATTTCTTTCAAAATTCCTTTTTAATTTCTAATAATCCGTCATAATTAGATTTTAGTCCGTAAAAATTATATTTCTTGACTAGAAACCCTAACTGGCAAATGGAGTGGATTCTAACTGATTAGTTGAAGGAACTGGATTACCATTTCTCCAAGTTACACTTCCCTAACCCTAAATGGACCTTTTTGACCATCTTTGAGCCTTATGAATCCCTCCAGACCATCTTAGAGCCATACATGTCATCTTTTCCCTATAACCCGTTGGATAATAATTGTTAGGGAAATTTTAAACCATTGGACAATAGAAATTAGCTTGCCAATGAAGCCTTGATTTGACAAGACAAATCATGGGCCATATGAAGCTATCATTTTGCTTCCAAAGGAAGCAAACTTAGCCTTATCATGCATGTCATCCTTAGACTTATAACCCTAAACCCAAATTGCCCACCAAAGTTACTTTCCTGGATTCTCTAAGTACATAGATGTCCTTATCTACAGGCA
Organism: Rhododendron kiyosumense; assembly: GCA_019656275.1. Classification (NCBI taxonomy): domain Eukaryota; kingdom Viridiplantae; phylum Streptophyta; class Magnoliopsida; order Ericales; family Ericaceae; genus Rhododendron; species Rhododendron kiyosumense. Next base: position 6,057 of record BPLS01026650.1, read on the forward strand.
TTTACACTTCATAACCTATTATAAGCATGCCTATATATGCCTATATGTATATATATGCACTTTATAGGAAAGATGTTGACCATTGGACAATGTTCTTGTCATTGAAAGCCTTATCCTCATTTTTATCTTTTCTTAGGCCTTATAAGACTATTTGGTACTTAAGTGTACTCTTATATATATATATATATATATATACACACACACACACACATTAAACTAGAGAGAGAGAGAAGTCGAGAGAGAGAGAGAGGGGAGGCCGAGAGAGAGAGGGAGAGTGTGTGTGTGTGCTTGTGTATTGGACACTCAAACAAGCTACTTATTGTACACTCAAGCCTAGTACTTCAGGACAACCCATTTTAGACTACTTTAAGCATAACCCTAGACCATTATTATGTTCTTTCTTGCAAGCAACATCAACTTAGGACAAGACTAGTCAAAAACCCTTCATGATAACCTAGGATTTGGCCAAAGATTGGATTGACAAGTGAGGGAAGGCTATGACTTGATTGAAGGCTTGATTTGACCATACAATGGAGCAAAAAAATGAGGGAAATGGAGAGAGGGGGAGGCCAGCCAAGAGAGGGGAGGGAGAGCCCAACATTTTGCGATAAATAGGACCCCATTCTCACCACCCAACTCACACCTTCATCCTCCAACTTCTCTCTCTAGAAAAAATTAGTGTTCTTACTTTGTTTTAGCTTTGTTAGTTTCTTGAAGTTCTTCCTAAGTTCTTCAAGAAACTCATCCTAGGCCGCCACCAAAACCGCCACTCGACCACCCTTTCGATCCAAAAGTTAGTAGTTCTTAGTCAAGACCAAGTTTCGAGAGAAACCTTTCTCTTTCGAAGCTATCGGGAGACCACCGTAGGAAGTTACTCCGTTCGATCACCGACTCACTTTCCGTAGCTGTCACTACCGCCAAGAAGCACGGTAGAATACTCCTAACCACTCTCCCTAAGTATAATGCTTGTTAATTGCTTAAAATGTTTGAAATGCATGAAAGTTAACTAGTAAATTTGTCTTGCTAAAAGGATGTATAAGCATGTTGTGTAGAGACCCAAATTTTTGGTCCGTAATTTTTTTTATTTTTATTTTTAGGGATATTGTAATCATCGAGTAGAGGCATAAATTGAGGAAATATGAATAGTATTGTGGCTATATGATTAGGAGGTCGATGTGATATTATTGCAAGTGCAAGGGTGCAAGTGTGATAAGTATATGTATATACATATATATGGACATACAAGGAACAAAAAAAAAACCATTTTGTCCCCTTTTTCCTTTTTTTTCTTTCTTTCTCTCTATTCTCTTAGCTCTCACCCTCCGAAACTCTCCCTCCACTTCTCTCGTCGATTTCATCCACTTAGGGCGTGATTCCGAACAAAGCCTAAGAATTAAAGTCGTTAAACGGAGCGCGGGCTTCCTATCCATCCAAGAAAAATCATGATCGGACAACGTGGGAGCTCAGTTGACTTGGTCAAAGGGTCGGGTTTTGCTCAAAACCCATGACGTAGGGATTTCTTACTCTTGTTATGCATTTCTACGGTGTTTATGTACCTAGATCGTATCTTGCTTCGTTGTTTAAGCTTGTTCCTTCCCTTCCCGAAAATCAGCAGAACAGAGCCTGCGTTTTTGGGGTTTTACGTGTTTTTAAACTCATGATTGAATTTTGGTTCCTTCATATGAAATGGAGTAGACTTAGAGTCCGTTCTAATGCCACTGAAATCACTTAAAACAGTTGAGAATTGAATTTATGGTGATTTTTAGAATACTGGTCTGCAATCTGTCTCGTTTTCAGGGTTTCAGCCCACTTCGAACGGCCATAACTTCCTTGTCCGATGTCTGTTTTATGCAAACTTTATATCGATTCGAAGGTCTTGAAGTCAAATTTCATTTGCCACTAGAATCGCCTTAAAAATCTTAGTACACAGAAAGTTATGACTGTTGGAGTGGAGGTGTGTCAGTCTGGCTATTTCAAAGGTTGTTCTCGTTCCGTCATAATGGCTCCCTATGTAAATAGAACATGTTTAAGTCACTTTCAGACATGATTTCTCGTGTCCTAGTAACTCGTTGTTTGACCTTGTCTCTTGACACTCATTAGTGTATAATATTAATGTCGTTTGAGTAGGGAATGTATCGTAAGATTAATAGGGGTACTGTGGGCTATAAGGGGCAATGTGGTGAGTATTATGGGTAGACATGAGCTCGTCTAATGATCCGAAGGGTATTATTGTGACTCGTAACCTCGTGCCTCATCTTGTTGAGCTTCTTGGGCTCCCTTGGCAATCACTCTATAAGATTCTTGTTTAGAACCTAGCAATCATATGTCGTGGAGTCGTTGTGGGTTTGATACGTGACGTAGGGCGTCATGATAGACTTAGAGGAATAATGTGGTACTTAAAGTATTCGTCAATGTGCAATGGGGTGTGCTTATGAGTTTGTATACATTGTTAATGATGTAAGAACGAATGTAAACTTGAGAAATGATGTCTGCTTTTATACGGATTGAAAATCCATTTGTGTTTTACGTGAGTTGTGAATTTTGAATTGAGGGTCCTGCAACGCAAGGTGTGGTAATGCGGAAACTCTAGAGGGCTCGCAATGCAAAGTGTGGTAATGCGGAAACCCAGGTGGAGAGAATTCAATGTGACGCAAGGGGTGGTAACACAATTGAATATCTCACATGATGAAAAGATGTATGATTGACTATAGAAGTTTGTGTTGGTATTTGTACTGTTGGTTGCTTGAGATTGTGGCTGTTGAGAAAGGGAATTAACGGTTGATCCTATCAAGGTTTTATTAAAGAAAGAAATTCGAATTTTGAAATGAGAATTTTTATTGAAAATCCTCTGGTATTCTTGAGCGAATCAACGGATCAGGTATTTGGGCACAAATCAACGGACTCCAGCATTCAAGCTCGAATCAACGGAGCTTGACCTTTGATGGTCTTGAGTTTTCTTTAAATTGTTTTAGAAATCAAAAAAAAAGAAAGTTTTATAAAATGAGGCTCTATGGTAGATGGCATGAAAAGAGGAGGTGGTTTGGGGCATTCATTCAAAAAATTATTAGATGGTTGAACTGTTATTGTTGTTTGTTCGGTTGATATGAGTTTTAATGTTACTTCTAGTTGACGTGTGGATGGTTAGGATATTTCTAAGATGTCTGAATTCCAGAAAACTAAATTCGTTAGTTTATTGTGATGACCCCTTTTGAGTCTCATGTTCATTTATTGAGTCTGATTCGTGTTCGGTGCATATTTCATAGCATTTTCTTATAACTTGAGTATAGATTTCTCTACAGGGTTAGTGTAGCTCAACCTATTATTTTCAGGTAAAAAGCAAGGAAGTCGGCATGGCGTGCATCTCGTGCTTGTTGTTCATGTGTCTTGGAGGTATAAATGAGGAGTTGAATTTGCATTTTATTTGAAAGTAGTATTCAGAAGAATGAATATTGAAAATTGTAATATTATTTTGGTATTTGTGTAACTTGGGGTTTCGAACCAGGATTGTAACTTTTAATTTTAACTTTGAGAACTGGGAAAATAAGTCATTTGGGTATTATCGGTATGTCAATATTGATTATATTTATTGAAAATGATTATTATTTATGTTAAAAATCGAGGGCGTGACATGTTGAATAAATGTCTTTTACTTCAATAAACATATGTTGTATTGAACTTCCCAAAAAAAAAAAATGAATGAATGAATTTCGAAGAATAATAATTTAACGTTTGATTGTAAGCATTCGTATTTTGATCTTTAGGATGGTTATGAGGTTGCATACATATTGACTAGGCTTACTTGTGGTTGTGTGATAAAGCATAAGTGGTCTCCACTCCAAGGGCGTCCGTATATGTGGCATTATGCTTTAAAGTTGTGATTTGAGCATGTTAAATAATATAGAGTTAGATGATCTTGCTAGTTTAGTTTCAAGACTACCATGAATGATTACTTATGTGGAAAGTCCTACTGCAGAGTCTATGCATGAAAATGAGACACCGTAATCAAGAAAGTTAGAAACATGGCACCTAGGGTATGGTTAATAGAAAAACGTGTTCCAAAACAGAAAATATTTTTGAAACTACATTATGACAAGTTGTGGTAGCATAATGTGAGTTGTGTGTGTGTGTGCACCAATGGGAATCCGTAACGGCGGAACCATTGTGAGGATACTCAGGAACCCGGAACGGCGGAACTAAGGTTAGGTGTGTAGCTTGGTTATCCGCGAAGAGGAGCCAATGTAAAAGTGTGACAATGGGAACCCGGAATGGCGGAACCATTGTGAGGATACTTGGGAACCTGGAACGGCGGAACTGAGGTTGGGTGTGTTAAAATGATTTTGAAAATGTTGATTTGGATAAAGAAAATTGAAAGCGATGACACGGTCTACGATGAGTCACGTAGGAGAAACTCGGAAAACCATGGACACCAACGTTAGTTTGAATAGTGAATGTGAATGTGTTATTGCTAATAATCTGGTTAAACATGCATGATTCGATGTGAAAACTATGACTTTTGTTCATCTGTTAAGGGTTAGTGGGAATGATTTATTCTATTGAGCTTTTGTAACTCATGGTGTTACATTTGGTGACCCTAATATATTATATGGGTGGCGACGCCGGTATAATATGTCAAATCTTATAGATGAATAGGGCAAACTCTTCACCTTAGAGGCTTTTGGAGCCGAAGACCTTGCTAGGATGGAGGAACAAGTGGAGCAGTAGATAAGGACCCTAATTTCCCTTTTGTGTTAATAAAAATACTATTTTGAGAGTTATGTTGTAATAATGAGCCGTGACTCCATTTAAGTTTTCAATAAAATTGTCCTTTTAACGTACCTAAAATTAGGGGCGTTATACTAATAAGGTCATTAATCTTTTAGCCTATAACCAATATGTCTCAATAGTTTTTGACTTCATGTAGCAAAAAAAAATGTTAGCTTTCACCTACTAATTACTTAACTTTAGATGATAGTTAAACTTTTTATTTTACTACGTAAAGAGAAAAGAAAAAAAAAATAGTCTTATCATTTACTCTCTTTTTTTTTTAGTTCAAGCTAATTATTACTATTACTATTACTCTTATTCTGTACTTTTATTTTCTTGTGATAAAATTTGACTGTGATTGACTTATTCACAAACATTAAATATTATACATATCAATGGAGTTATACAACCGTCATGCATTTATCCTATTGAACAACAAATATAATAAGTTAACCACCAAGTTAAGGATCAGATTTGGGAACAAACGTAACCACAGGGGTCAAACTGTAGTTTCAGCACATGTCCTTAATAAAATAGAATGTGCATTTGTAATAACTCTGAATTTTATGGAATAAAAAGTTATTGTTATTATTCGAGTTATTTATTTTAATTGCTTGAATTGCGTAAATTCTTGAATTTTGCCATAATTGCACTTTGGTCCCTCAAGTTTCAATTCTTGCGCTTTAGTCCTACTTAGCAAGCCTAGTTAGCATCTAACTATCCGGTTAGAGTAACTAAACCGAAAAGTTCCCTAGTCTTGGCAAAATGACCGTTTTGCCACTCGTTAGAACTTTTGAACCCTAGACTTTATATTTTGATATTCTTTT
>BPLS01026655.1:0-10022 GCA_019656275.1 Rhododendron kiyosumense
GCCTCTCGTGGCAAAGGCCCTCCGATGCTTAAGTTAGTATCACGTACCGGTCTAAACCCTAATTATCAGTAGGAAAGCAATAAGAGATGGCCAAATATTGCGTCCCTTTTACCTCCAGGTTTACCTCGTATTTATAGGCTCACGGATGCTTGCAGCCCAAGCATCCCTGTTGCCCTAGGACTCCTACCTCGTTTAGGAAACCTAGTATCTCATGGATTCTCGTTCCCTTATCTGTACAAAAGCTCAATCTTTATGGGACTCTTTCCTATAATTATCCGAACATTCCACTCACGTTGGGTCTCTCGCTGCGATCCTATATACTCGGGACCCTATCCTTCTATGGAATATTACCATTCTGGAGTATTCTTGCCACGTCACGACTTAAGGCAACATTTCCCACTATTCGGCTTCCTCTTTGCCGAACAGTCCTACTGGACCAATGACCTCACATGTAACTGGTCCATGAGGTTTTGTTTGGTCAAATGACTTCACATGTCTTTTGACTTTATCAGCCGAACAGACGATCTGGACCAATAACTTCTCATGTCATTGGTCCACATAGCCGTCCATCGAACTGCCCGGCAATAAGCTTATCATGTCTGCCACGCGTCCCTAACACATCACGTGTTTGGCGACTAATCTTATCTGTTCGGGATTACCTCCCTACAATTGCTCCCCAGCCTTACCCGTTTGCTACTGTTCGGGGGCAATGGGTGGGGCTTTTTCAGAAACAACAGCTCTGGACAATATACGTCCAGCCCCGGGCAGTCATCACGTCTGATACCCTTTGATATTCTTGGCGGCTTGGTCATTATACCATCTCGGGGTAATAACTCCACGTGGCGTATCTCGTACGCCTTGCATTTAATTTTGAACTGACGTTTTTCAAACGTCGTTAGCGTAATATCCGCTTTCCGTTACTTTATCCTGTAACGGCGCGGAGAGAGACGCTTCGTCTCCGTTTCAAACCCTTAAACCTCTGAAAATGGGTTCATTTGGGTTTTCTAACAAATTCAAAAACCCTTTTGCCGTCTCTTTCTGCTCAAGCGACTCGAAACGCCATCGCCGCCGTCTGCGACCTTCGACACCGCCGTAGTTTACCTCGTAAGGTTCTTCGTTCCTTCTCACTCATCTGTTTTAGGGATTTACTCGTACCCCCTGTTTTCGTTTCATAGTCCTCTCCATATTTCAAATGGCGAATGAGGGCAATAGCGGTCCTAAACCAGGAAAATTTAGGAAACTCTGTGAAACCCCGCCAGCCATGGCGGCTTTTAGGAGGGATTATAACATCCCTGATAATGTAGGGCTTGAACTCGCCCCATTAGACGCAGACAGAGATGGAGGCACGTGGGACAGGATGTGCATTCCTATTGTTGCCATAGTTGAGGGGGGAGTTAGATTCCCCCTCCATCCCTTACTCCGCCAGGTTCTAAATTGGTACAGACTGACACCAATGCAAGTTTCCTCAAATTTCTTTAGGCTAATCATGGGGGTAGCAGCACTGAATAGGATATTGGGGACCCAACTGGGGATCTGGGACATCCAATGGTGGTATAGCATCGTGCTAAACACCGACTATAATACTTTCTACTTGAAAGTTAGGAAAGCAGAGAAGCGTCTCGTGCTCAACCTTCCAGACTCTGCTCGCGATCACGAGATTGACTTTCTCTACGTCACTGGAGCATTCGAACCAGTAGGCGAAGACGGCCAAGTGGTTGGCTTCCACTGCCCCCACATATGGGGCTACCCACGTATGCTCCTTTTTCCATTTTTCTTTGTAGTTTTTGTCTAACTTTCTGTCATGGTTTCTGACCTTTATTATGCTCCCTGCCGTGCAGCTAGTAACGCAAATAAGCGTCCAAGAGCCGTGCCCAGCTACGTCCGAACAGCAGAGATCAACCAGATCTTGAGATATAAAGGGGAACCAGGCTCTCCACACTATGGTCAGGGTCGCGATGCCCACGTACTTCTAGGCTACGACCCCTCTTACAAAGGCTTCATAGACAGGAGGCTAGCTAATCCGAGCACCAGCGGCGCCTCCACTTCAACAGCTCCCCAACCACAAAGCTCAAGGCTGCAGGCCGAGGTCACACTTGCCGGGCAGCCAGGTGAAGTGACCATACCTGTAGGCGTACCCGCTACTCGTGTGGTGCTTCGGAGATCAAGGAGAAGACCAGTCGTACCGGATCAACAGACCGAGCAGATCATCCCAGTTGGCATCACCAGCCAATCATCCTCCTCGGGCTACTCTCGATCCTCCCCAGAATCAGGTACAATGGCTCGTCAGCCACTCAACCTCAGCTCCCTCCTTACTGTCCCGGCCAGGGGACGCGGTGGTGCCTCTAGGGTGGCGTCCACCGGGGCCGCTCCCCCACGATCTCGTCGCACCAGAGGGGGGTCCACGAGGTCATCCTCACCAACGGTTGAACGTGACAGTTCCCTTGGTGCTGATGATGCTCACAGGGACAAACGCCCAAGGGCCGAAGACCCTTCTTCATCTGACGTGCCGGCTGACACGGGAGTCAGCGAACCCCGATCACCCCCTCTCCAAGTACTCCCCCAAACATGGGCCCCCACACTCATCAGGGGTGACCGCCCCGTTCACGTCGGGGACAGTGCCAGCTCCTCGGAGACTGCACTGGCTTTGGCCCAGGCACTATCCTTGCCCGTGGATATGCAGAAGGAAGCTGCCTCCCCAGCAGACAGGCTCGTCTCCACTGGTCTTGTTAGCGGGATTAAGGTAAACTCACTTCTTTTCATAATAATGTCCCTTGGTTAGGACCTGCTTCTACCCTTTGTTTGTTGTCTGTACAGCTTATTCAAAAGATGATGACATTGGGTCACAAGTTCAATGAAGCCGAGAACGAGAGGGTCAAGCTGCTAACGGACAATACAAGGTTGCTCCGAACAATCTCGAGGCTCGAGAGGGAGAGAGACAACGCCAAGTCTGATTACGCCGAGGCTAAGAACAACCTCGACACTGCTGAGGACAACCTCAAGCAGGCTTTGGCTGAAATCGACAACACCAAGAAGGCCGCTTTTGATGCTGGATACGAGGCTGGATACGAGAAGGGCTTTGATGCCACAACTGCTAGCTATGTGGAGCAGATGCCAGCCATCCAGGATCAGATTTGGGCTTCAAGCTGGGAGGCCTGTTTGGCCAAAGTGGGGGTTGCAGAAGACTCTCCGCTATGGGTTGAGAATGATCTCCCCAGTGGCCGTGCAGTAGCAGCTGAGGGACAAGGCGATGCCCCTGCCGATGACGTAGACCAGCAAATAGATGAATTTGCTGAAGCTGATGAAGAAGCTCAAGTGGAGCCACAAGGTCCAGGGGCCGAACAGTCGCCAGCCCGGGAAGCTGCTATTGAACCTGCTGTTGAGGAAGGAGGTAATGCAACTGTGCAGGTCACAGCAGATGTGCTTCCCGAGATCCAGAACCTGGATTAGAATAGTAAGTACAGTTAACTTTGGAGGTCCTGTGTGACCGTAGCTCCTTTGGCCCTGCGAGGCATCAGACTTAAATATTTCTTTCTCTTTGTTTTGTTTCGTACAAATATTTGGTCCTCTGTGGCATAACTTTGCCTTGGTGTTTTGTTCGGCCCTTCGTGGCCGTAGTTTGCCTCCTCGTGGTTTGATTTATCGTAATCTTGTTTTTTATGCAAGTATTTCGTTATGCCCGTTTCGTGGGTTCGTAGTTTGCCATAACGGAACCAAGCCTATCGTACTTGATTCCTTGCATGTTCTCATATGCAAGTCTGAATGTTACTAAGTGTATTCGTACTTTAGGCATTTCATAAGTATTTCGTACTTGAGGTATCTCATACCAGGTTTTGATCAAAAAGCTTTTATAACCGAACAGCTAACTGTAAGTTTCTCGGACTTATAGTATCTCATATTCTTTAGCACAATCATTTACTCGAATGCTTGTGCCCGAACAGCTGCATGTGTATTCAATGCATCCCAAGTGTTTTCATACTTGGGGTACATTTGTTTAAAAGTTTCTCATACTTTAGCGTTTATTCGTGCGCGATTCTTAAGCTATCAAGCATGGGTATATTCATATATGGCGTTCGTGCCAATCCATGCTCCCCAATATGAATAAGGAAAACGCATTTATTATTCATATTTCAAATTTGAGAAACCAAATATCAAAAAGCTGAATATATTGTGAGGAAAAGAGTGTCTTTATTCATAGACTGATCTTAAGGGGGCGTTATTCGTACCCCTTACAACTAAAAATAAGAAACAAAAGGGAATTTTATTCGTAATTCCCACACAATCACGTAGTGAAATAAAACTAAACTCTCTTAAACAAAGAATTTTCTCAGATTATGAACATTCCATGGCCTCGGAATTGGTATGCCGTCTAGATCAGCCAATCTGTAGGCCCCAATGCCCACAATCTCTGTCACCCGATACGGGCCTTCCCAATTGGCTCCTAGCTTACCTTCGTTGGCAACCTTGGTGTTGCCGAGCACCTTTCGTAATACAAGGTCCCCAACACCAAATTCTCGTGGGTGAACATGCTTATTGTAGCTCTTCATCAACTGTTCCTGATACGAGGCCAAATGGACTAGGGCCCTTTCTCTCCTTTCTTCGGCGAGGTCAAGCTCAATTTCAAGGGCTCTATCATTGCCCCCACTTTCAACCAACACGGTCCTGTTTGTTGGAAGTCCTACTTCTAGAGGTATAACTGCCTCTGTGCCATACGCCAATGAATAGGGGGTCTCTCCCGTAGACCTCCTTGGTGTTGTCCTATGAGCCCATAGAACAAGGGGCAATTCATCAGGCCATTTCCCCTTGGCTTTATCCAACCTCTTCTTGATCCCATCAAGAATGGTTTTGTTAGACGCTTCTGCCTGCCCATTACTCTCAGGGTAGGCTGGCGTGGAATAGTAATTTCGAATTCCATATTGGGCACAAAACGCCTTGAATTTCTTCTGAAATTGGGACCCGTTGTCTGTGATCAAAGAATAAGGGACTCCAAATCGAGTAATAATACTCTTCCACACGAACCTCTCAACCATGGGTTCGGTGATTTTGGCCAGTGGTTCAGCCTCAATCCACTTGGTGAAATAATCCGTTGCAACTAAAAGGAATTTTCGGTTCCCAGTTGCTTTGTGCAATGGACCCACGATGTCCATTCCCCATTGAGCAAACGGCCAAGGGCTTGTCAAAGGCACCAAATCCTCCGCAGGTGTTCGAATCATTGGTGAGAATTTCTGACATTTCTCACAAATTTTGACATACATCTTTACATCTTCCTGCATATGAGGCCACCAATAGCCTTGGGTAATTGCTCGGTGGGCAATGGATCTTCCCCCAGCATGACTCCCACATATCCCCTCATGTATTTCATGAAGAAATTTCTGAACCATCTCGGGGTGAACGCACAACAAATATGGGCCTGTGAAGGACTTTCTGTAAAGCTTCCCCTCTAGGGACAGCCAAAACCTTGCAGACTTGGTTTTGACCTTATGTGCCTCCTTCTTGTCAGCGGGGAGTATTTCATCTCGTAAAAATTCCACGATTGGGTCCATCCAACTTGGACCTTGGGTCACTTCCAAGACTAACTCCACACTTCTACCAATGCTCGGCTCATTCAGATACTCAACTGCAACTCTTCGCTTGAGTTCAGTTGGGACTGCTGCAGCCAGCCATGCCAAAGAATCTGCATGTGCATTTTGTCCGGAGCTTATCTGTTCAATGTGGACCCTCTCGAAGGTGTCAAGCAAATCTTTGGCAGCTTCCACGTATGCCGCCATCTTTTCATTCCGGGCCTGATACTCGCCGGACAGCTGGTTTACCACAAGCTGCGAGTCACAATGCACCCTAACTCTTTTTGCCTTTAGAGTCTTCGCACTTCTCAACCCAGCTAGGAGTGCCTCGTACTCCGCCACGTTATTCGACGCGCTGAATCCCAGCCGAACAGACAGTTCTATCATAATTCCTCCCGGAGGAAAAAGAACAACACCAATTCCTGAACCAGTATTACAAGCTGATCCGTCAACGAATAAATTCCATTCTGTGGCGTCCTGTTCGGCTGAGACCTTGTCCATTGTGGACATTGTTCCATTCTCCTGTCCTTTTTTCGTAGGAGGCAGGGGAGCTACCGTAGGAGAAAATTCTGCCACAAAATCAGCCAACACTTGGCCTTTAATTGCTGTTCGTGGTTGAAAATCAATATCATACTGACTCAACTCGACGGACCACGTCGAGATTCTTCCAGAAAAATCTGCCTTTCGTAGCAGTGACTTCAATGGAAACTCAGTGTACACTACAACCCTATGGCTTTGGAAGTAGTGTGGCAGCTTTCTCGTTGCTGTCCTAAGTGCCAGGATAAGTTTTTCCAGGGGCAGATATCTCGTTTCTGCATCTAGTAATGTCTTGCTAACATAGTAAATTGGGATTTGCCCAACCCCCAAATCCCTTAACAGGACTGCACTAACAGCATGCTCAGAAACAGCTAGGTATAAAATCAAGGACTCACCTGGCTGTGGGGTTGACAGAAGTGGTGGCTTAGCCAGATACTTCTTCAGGTCCTGGAAAGCTTGCTCACATTCTGCTCCCCATTCAAATCCTTCCCTTTTTTTCAACAACTGAAAGAAAGGCCTACACTTGTCGCTTGATCTGCTGATAAATCTGTTCAGGGCTGCAGCCATCCCAGTTAGTCTTTGAACCTCCTTCGTGGTTTTGGGACTTTGCAACTTCTGTAAGGCCGCAATCTGGTCTGGGTTAGCCTCAATACCCCTCATAGTCACCAAGTGCCCCAGGAATTTTCCAGAACCAACCCCAAACGCACATTTCGAGGCGTTGAGTTTCAATTTGTATTTCCTCAAGATCTCAAAAACTTCTCTTAAGTCTGTGATATGCCCTCTCTTGTCTCGGCTTTTCACCACCATATCGTCTATGTAAACCTCCATAGTCTTCCCGAGCAGCTCCCTAAACATGAGAGTTGCAAGCCTTTGGTACGTCGCCCCTGCATTTCTCAGCCCAAACGGCATGACACTATAGCAGTACAAACCCCGTGGGGTGATAAAAGACGTCTTCTCCTGATCGGGCCCGTACATAGCAATTTGATGGTATCCTCGATACGCATCAAGAAAACTCATTCGCTCGTAGCCAGCTGTTGCATCAACCAACTGGTCTATCCTCGGGAGGGGAAGACTATCTTTGGGGCAAGCCTTGTTCAAGTCTGTGAAGTCCACGCAGACACGCCACTTTCCGTTCTTCTTCTTCACGACTACGGTGTTGGATAGCCACTCAGGGTAGTGAACCTCGCGTATTGCTTTTGCCTCAAGCAATCGATTAACCTCTTCAACAACAGCATCCACGTGCTGCACGGCAGCCCTGCGCTTCTTCTGAATAACTGGTTTATGCTGAGGGTCAACATTCAGATGGTGACAGATTATGTCAGCATCCACACCAGGCATCTCTTCTGGTACCCATGCAAACACATCAACATATTTCTTCAGAAACTGTATTGATTCAGTCTTTTCCTCTGCAGGTAGTGATTCCCCAATCAAAAAATATCTTTCAGGATCAGCCTCGTTGATCTGAATCTTTTCCAACCCCTCGATCACCTTATCAGCCGGGCTTCTTCCGACGTCCTCGATAGTCGGTTGATCTGGCACTTCCAGTGTATGAACATGATGGGCCTTTGGGGCCTTCTTAATGATGGAGATCAAACACTGTTGGGCCGCTTTTTGGTTACCCCTGATTGATTCGATCCCATTGGATCCTGGGAATTTCACCATCTGGTGGTAAGTCGAGGAGACTGCCCTCATCTTGTGTAACCAAGTTCTTCCTATAATCGCGTTATAAGAGGAGGGGACGTCTACCACCAGGAAATCCGTCCTTAGAACAACTGAACCTGCCCGAACAGGCAGGGTCACTTTTCCAAGGGGCCACACTGCCCCTGCACCAAACCCAATCAACGGTGTCGTGGACTGTTCCAAATCTGTCTGGGCCAGTCCAAGCTTCTTAAACGCATCGTAGTACATCACCTCTGTACAACTTCCTGAATCCACTAGGATCCTTTCAATGTCGTACTCCCCAACTCGTAGGGTTATGACCAGAGCATCGTTATGAGGTATCTGGACCTCTCCCAAATCATCATCCGTGAAGGCTATGCTCTCACTGCATACATCACTCTCTCGCCCTCTTTTATTGCTCAATCGCATCACGTGTTGATCGTGCTTAAATTGCCTTTGCAACAGTCTAACCTCATTTCTCGTATAAGGTGCAGCCAACCCATGTATCATATGGATTACTCCCTTAGGATTCTGCTCGTAATCCAATTCCATGGCCTTCTCCTTTTCCTTGGGATCCTCCTGGATAAATTCTTTGAGATAGCCCCGAGAGACCAAATCATCGAGGTGTTTCTTGTACATCTCACAATCCTCTGTCATGTGGCCCCAAGCCTTGTGGTAGCTGCAGTGCTGATTCGTAGCACGTCTAGCGTCTTTATCTCCGCCAAGGCTCGGAGGCCACTTGAAATATGGCTGATTCTTTATTCGATAAAGAATCCTGTAAATTGGCTCCTTCCAAACAGTAGTGACAGAAAAGAAGGACTTGGGGTCTGGGGCTTGCTTTTCCTTGTACGGCTCCTTCTTAGCCTGCCCGTACTCCTTGCGCTCCTTGTATGTTTTGGGCTCAGGCTTGTCCGCCTTCTTTGCTGGCGTCTTTGGCTCTTCGGCAGCAACCCTGCCGTCCTCACGGAGTATGTCGTCCTCCATTCTGGCGTGTTGCTCTATTCGCTCCATCAGTTTTGCCAACGTAGCCACCGGATGTCTATTCAATGAGCGGCGCAGTTCTCCCCGAACAGGCAAACCAGTTTTGAAGGTTGCTATGGCGTACTCTTCACTGCAACTTTCAATCTCGTTGAAAGTTTCCCAGTACTTCTTTGCATAATCTCTGATCGGCTCATTTTCCGCCTGTTTCATAGTGGATAGACTCTCAAAAGTCTTTGGGGCCTTTCTGCTTGTTAAGAACCGAGCAGTGAATTCCTCTGCCAACTGCCCCCATCTTTTTATGGATCGTGGTGCTAGTTTATGAAACCAGCTCAGGGCCACCTTGCCTAGACTTGACGGGAACATTTTGCACAGAATTGCATCATCACCATCGTGCATGAACATGGCCTGTTGGTAATGCTGTATGTGAGACACAGGGTCCGTGTTTGTCTCGTAAAACACGAACGCTCCGTGCTTCACTCTGCTCGGCAACCTGGCCTCCTGCAGCCTCCTTGCAAACGGGGAGGCTGCGATGTTACTCAGGGCCTTACGCGCCGCTTCTCGTGCGGACACCGTCCCTTCCTCCTTTTCAATTGTCTTACGAGCCTTGGCTTTGGCCCAGTCAGCATCAGGTCTCTCGTACCTGTCACGGTGATGCTTCCTCGTCTTTTCCTCAGATGAGGAACTTTGTTCTCTGCTCCTTCTTCTTCGAGAAGAAGCCCTACGCCTTTCTGGCGTACGATCTTTACTTCTGCTTCTCCTTCTCCGTGGGGAAGCTTCATACCGTCTCGTGGCGGGACTGTTGCTCCTGCCTCTTATGGATCGTGAACGGGGCTGTTTATGGACTAGTAAAGCCCTCTTGTCTTCTCTAGAACTCCTTCGCGAAAGTCCAGAGTCCTCCGGGTGATCTCGTATCCGCTGCAGCTCGCGTATCTCGTATTCTCGTCTCTTGATCAAACGAGCGTACTCCTCAATTTCTTTCCTCTTTTGGTCGAGGATATCCTCGCTGTTATGGACACTTTTTGAACGGCCCACCGAAGCCTCTCTTCGGTGGGATTTGCTCCTTCTCGTGGAACCAGTAGCTGCCTTGTCCTCTCTTCCAGCGGGCTTTCTCGGAGCTCCTGGTGGAGACTTATCCCCTCCACCAGTTAACTGGTTCTTTGGATCGAACGGCGTGGTTGGATCTTCTTCCATCATGGTCATGTTTTCACGAACTTGTTCGTTTCCCACAGACGGCGCCAATTGTAGGGGGATGAAAACAATTAGTGTTCTGAGCAACACCAATTTGCA